>CAXKVY010000209.1:660000-959620 GCA_964058915.1 Tetropium fuscum | reverse complement strand
CCTAAAATCTTAGGGTGCGGCCAAATCTCGACCAGCGATGGTCCAGGAGAACTGGATATCATCAACAATGGGTGAAACGTACCAACGACGGGAGGATATGTTTTCTGGGCTACCTTCAGGATTTTAGGCAAGGATGGTCTGCAGTGTCTGTACATATTAGTCACCAGAGGAATTGATTCCCGGTCATCTCATCAAATTATAAAACGAAAAATACCAGTATCAGGTTTATCTTTACAATGAATTTGGAAGAAAAAATATGTATAAATCTCCCGCTTGAGCAAGATATCAAGAGTAAAATTTATAACAAGGGTGAAGTTAATAAAAATAATTGAATTAATATGTCAAGAAATGAGCTTTAATTAGATATTAAATACAACTAAAAGAAAAATATTCGGCCAAATGGCGAATCGTTACTTAATTATCAAAGTAATTAAGTAGATTGATAAATTATTTATTTAATGAAATATCTCAACTGGAGATGAAAGTTAAATATCAAAAGAAAGAATATGGTATGCAAATTAAGACTACACGATTAAATGTATAGACAGGTAAGATAAATGCTCGTCGCCGATATGTGAAATTTAAAGAAAATGCAGCCTAAGCCGTTGTAGTAACTTCTATTGAAAATATGAATTTATTCAATTATTCGATATAATTATAAGCCTTGCTTTCAGAACTTACAAGGTGGTACAAAATCAAACTGTAAGGTACGTTAAAATATTAAATTATATATTCATTTAATTTTTAAAACAATAATATAATACAATACCACGACTAACATAGATTTATACTCGTAGATATATATGTATCCACAGCCTACCCAACGTATGTACCTCTGCTGGTGTTGAGACAATACAATTAAATGTAGCCTATTTCAACGTCGAAACACAGCACAAAATAAGTCGTTTAAATTGACGTAATTTCCGTACGGAAATCTATATTCTAACTACTAGGGTTCAGCTGTAGTGTGTTCATACACACATATATAATAGTTTAAAGAAAATAATCTGTAGGTACCTTGCAGTTTCTAAAGCACTCACTAACAAACCGAATTTAGTAAATATAAGTTATCAAACTATGCGAACAAAGGCAAACGAAGAAGCTAAAAGGACCCCTGTTGGCCTGCCGTGGCTTATTTATAAGTTTTACCCTACTATTTCGGTTCGCAGCGGACACACGTGGTTTCTACGGATATTGAATACGTATCTCGCTGTTTATTTTAAATTATTTGAAATACAGTAGATAGGTACTATTGAACGAAATATTATTTAAAATATACTAATTAAGGAATGGATTTTATTTCCGTTACAACAGAAATATTAACGGTTCCAGTAAAATCAAATAGATTTTAAATTAACTCTTGCTTCATAGTGAACGTGGGTACGCCACCAGCTCAGTAGTAGGGCAAAACTTATAAATAGGAACGCGCCCCCGAACTGCGACCTCTTTTGTTCTGATCGCCTCATTTTCGCCTACCTAACTAACGGTTTACTTTGTTTCTCTAGGGGAATAAATTCAGTTTTAGTCCGTGCTTGTTGGAGTTTGTCAAGGTATTGTAATCATTTATATTTAGTAATATGTATTAAGCTGCCTAAGTTGTTGCTATCTAAACTTAATAATTATTATATCCGTAAAAGAGTGATAACGATTTTTATCGAGCTTTTTTTTTGCTTGTGTTATCGACTTCACGACAGGATTTAAGCTTTTAAATCTTATTGTCATAATAGTAGTGTTTTTGGGATATGCAAGGGCGTGGGCTAGGTTTATACTTATATATGTTGGTATAATATACCGTTTCTTTACCTTCAGGATTAAATATATATTTAATTACTGCTTACCGTACTTTATCTTTTGTCTTATAAATTACAATACCTAAACAAATTCTAACATTCAGGACGCAGAAAACCCGAATAATTTTCGTTAAGGCTATATTTTTAATTAAAACTGTAAACTTATACCCTAGGTATATACGATGCGGTATATTTGTAATATATTTGTTTTTATAAATAACCTGTCCTGTTTCATTGATTGAAAGTCTGATTAACAGAGGTTGCAGCTGTCAATTATTGTCTTCCATTTCTGCGATCTACCGTACGGTACTGATGACCTGGCTTTCAGTACTGATGACCTGCTGTCCAAACATATTTGTTATTAATTGTTGTTAATAAAATATAAATAAAAGTAAAAATGAAATCAGTAAGTGTCCAGTAACTTCTCTACCTCGAACAGTGATACATTCTAAGGATGTTTTACGTGTTATTCATTGCTTAATATTTATTGATTTAGGCAGGTGAAAGTTCAATTTACTTGAAAATGTCTAATGCTATTTGCGAAAGCAAAATACTTAAATGGCAGCTCTAATATCCATTATCATGGCAAAATAAAAATAAAAGATCCCACAAAGAGGGTTGGTTGGTGGCTGTGGTATATATATAAACTATAAGGGCGCTGTCATGTTTCCTTTATAATTTCCTTTTTATGGGAGCAAGGCCTAACGGCGAATGTTAGTTTTTCGGAGGTAAGCTAATAAAAACAAACATCAGATAATTGCCGCTCGACGTACAGTCTACTCGCCAGTATGCCGTTGGTTTTTATCCACTTCAATTTAGGCTCTGTAAAATTATGTTACAATTAATGTAAGAATTCCTATTTTAAATGGATGTTAGAGCAGGATAATTTTAGTGTATCAGATCATTAATGTAGCTTATATATTTTATGTTTATGTTTAAAAAATATTATGATGTATATCTATCCGAGGCAATATACTCATGAAAAGTACCAGATCCCATAAACTGAATGTCTCAACCATTCAGCAACTGAATGTATGATAGTGTCAGCCGTCTGACATATTTATTTCTGGTCTTAGTTGGAAATATTCGCATATAATTAATCCTCTTAATAAATTGTTTAATTTTGCTGGCTTGAATCACAAACGCATTACTTTTATTCTAGTTTTACATTTCTTATATATTCTGCTATTCCCTTAATTAAATGTTTTATAAATAATATGTCCAGACTATGGAAAGAAATGAAGAACTTGGAGATCAATCCAATCTTGATTCAGGCTACCCAGAAATATTATGAGCCAAACTCTCCGAGAACCAAAGTAGGAAGCGAAGTTACTACCTCTTTCGAAACCATAAAATAATTTATACAAAGCTGCTGCTTATCTCCCACGCGTTTTAAAATTTGTTTGGACAGAGCCCTAGTGAAATGGGTAAAAAATGCGAAAACATGGGACTAAAGGTGGGGGATGACATGCTGTTCACTTTGTTCTTCGCGGACGACCAGATCGTTATTGCTGAAGATGAAGGCGATCTCAATATGACCAGGAAACTCAAAGTAACGTACGATAGAGATAACATAAATGAGGCAATGATGTCAAGAGACTTGGAAGAGGACGAGGTTTTCGATAGGACACGATATATATATATATATATATATATATATATATATATATATATATATATATATATATATATATATATATATATATATATATATATATCTATATATATATATATATATATATATATATATATATATATATATATATATATATATATATCTATATATATATATATATATATATATATATATATATATATATATATATATATATATATATATATATATATATATATATGTAATTAATATGTTTGGCCATAATCTACGAATCCATTTTATCTCTAAAGACAATATTTTTATATAATAGTTTGCAATGCGAATACCACAATTCAGGACTACTGCATTTTTACTGAACTTGTGTGAATATCAGATTTTCTGTTATTGAAACAGCTACTAATTCAATAAAATGGAATTCTCGGTTCTACTTTCAAGTTGATATAAGAAGTTAAATATAAATTTTGTATCTCGCTGTGAGTTTAGTGTTATCTATTTGGCAACAGTTCCAAATAAAATAATTTTAGTTTAGTCTAAAAGTCAATATGAAAAGCATGTAAGCGGAAGTAATAAATTAGCTTAGAAGTTTGCTTTTAACTAGAATCTGTGCACTGTAGGTATAGCATTGATTCAACTCTTATCAAACTTAATTAACTAAACCGTTTTATTTCAATTTTGTAAACATATATGTCTTATGTGTTTGGGTTTAAATCTTATAAATATTAAAGCAATATGTTCAAATGGAACAAATATAAATAGTAGAGTAGGTAGTGTTTTCTATGATATATGTGAGTTCCCTCAAAACTAATATCATACTATTATGAGAATAGTAGGTATTAATAGCAAATTCAAATATAAATGACCAATTAAATAAATCGTACATCATTCTGAAGAGCCTCAGTAAAGGCTAAAGAGCTTGTACACTTTCTAAATTATTCGTTTCCGTTTATGTCCAGATATACAACAAGTAAGTGCTTTCCTTCAATATTTCTCTGTGTATTGAATTGCGAAACACCCAAAAGTTCTTCTTACATAATAAATATGAGTAGCAAAGGACTTAAAAACTAATAAATATATTGCAGGATCAATATACGATTTTTTTCCAAAATTTCGAAAAAATAATTAATACAAAGATCCAATAAATGATAATCGTATTGATCAAGCAAATAATTTCTGTATCACTTCCTCTTTAAATGCTTACGAAATCTATTTTATATGTAAATCAATATTTTCTAGCATAGTTGAAAAGTAGTTGTTTTAATAGATTCTAAGATTTTACGCATTTTAAAGTTTAACAACTTTTAGATAAATGTATGCGTAATGCTTTTATATATCATGTTCGTTCAAATAGAACAAATATAAATAGTAGGGTAGGTAGTGTTTTCTATGAATGCGAGTTCCGTCAAAACTAATCACATAAAACTGTCACTATGCGAATATTAGGTAGTAATACCAAATTCAAGTATAAATAACCAATTAAATAAATCGTACATCTTTCTTAAGAGCTTCAATAAAGACGAAAGCGCTTGTTCAACTTCATAATGATTCGTTTCCGTATATATGTCCAGACATACAACAAGTAAGTGTCTTCATCGATAATTTCTCTGTGTAATGAATTGCTATAAACCCAAGACCTCATTTACGCAAGGGTAGATAAATATCGTTTTAATCCGATTTTATTTGAACATTGCCTAGTTGCTAATTCTCAAACTTGATAAAACGATTTTCGAGAAATATGTAATCTCGAATTATTTCCATCAGTCTATGTACAGATTTGTATAAGATGAACCGCTGAGAATGATTTGAAAACAAAATTTATTCCGTAAGATAACAAGAGGGGTAATTGAAAATCAGCAATTTAATATTTTGACACTTAAGCATTATTTTTTAGGTAAACATGCTCCATTTATTCAATTAATCTGCAAATATTATTTTATTAAATTAGATATATATACATTGCGAGTTATTACGAATATTATCTGTTCCGTAAAGTAAAGTTTTATCTGAATTATATAATATCCAGTAGCAGATTTAATATGTAGTCGTCTTAAATAATTATTAGAAATATTTATTTAAGCTCATTTGGTATTATTTTACATTTAAACCACAAAATATTTAAAACCACTAAGCAAAGAAAAGAGGGTTTATGGCCAGATATTATTTAACTACTTACTCTTTACCGATTTACTATATGTATATAGATACCGAGAGGCTCTTAGATAAGTAGCTAATTGTAAATATTGCTATTCTAATAGATACATAGATACATACTCGTATACAAGGACATAATACCTATATTCACATAAACAGACATAATATAATTTTTACTTACCTTTCTTATTAAGCTGGTGAAATCAGTTTGGGCGCCAGTTCGTTGCATAATTGCTGAACAATTTAATTTATTTACTGTAACAATTGAATTGAAGTTGAACAATTTCATTTATTTACTCTGTCAGTTCCTTCGAAAGATCATTTCTATTAAATATTATTGTCCAAAAGTTTGGCTTTTAAAATTTTCGTTACTAAATAATTATCTAAAATTTTGAAAGCATGGCATATGAAGCATGGCAAGCATATTATAATCGCGGTATTTTGAGTGAATAGTGTAAAGACTCATTCTTAAATAAGTATCTACCTCATATTATCATAATTAAGGTGAACCTTGGTATAATTTACCCTAGAACTAAGAACAATCTACGAGACACGTGATGCCGTTTAGTGGAAATAGGTTAAATTGTACGTCGTCAGCCGGGTTAATTTGGGCTCTTATATTCATTGACCGCCTGTGGAGGAGTGTTAACTACTCTGGCTTCCCGTAGGGCATTATAAGTTTGAGTAATTATTATTACTTCTTTGACGACCTCACCGTGTCGGAAATTAACACTTTCGCTTGCTCTTCCAATCAAAACTTTGCCATTGCTCTAGTAATTAACTTGCGAATTATTATTCTAAGTAATGGATGGATCGATGATGCATTTGGTGATTTTATATTTTCCCATGATTATTATATTTTTGATTCAAGTATATTCAGAATTTTCACGATATTATAGATTGATGAATAACAGGTAAATATTATAGTTTAATTGATCTAGAAATATCCAAATCTTACAATTCTGGACAACTTGTAAAATATATATTTGAATGGTCCCTTATTCTCTGTCTCATTGGTCCTTAAACACTCGATTTTTTACCAATAAGACAAACTGAATAGAACATATGCGGTTGAAATTTGAAATTTGCAAAAAATGGCGAAGGAGCAGGGAGTTTCGAAATTGGGTGGACTGAAGGAACTTTATCAGCGGTGGACTGCTACAAAACATCTTTTGCCTCAAACCCGAGGTTAAAATAATTTATATATGGCCAGTATATATGTACTAATGATCATGGGCTTAACATATTAATCATATTTACGATAATGTAATGCGTTAAAACTACGATGACGTTGAATATAGTGAAAAGAAAGAAATAATTATTATATGTTTAAATGCAAGTTACGATCCCACATTGTAAGCTACACTTAAAATAATACAATGCATAGTGCAGACTGCAAAGTCAGGGATAGATAACACCGACGTTATAAATAAGCTTTCATGCCTTTGTGCTTTGTGCACTTTTTGCTCAAACTTGTAACTGTTACTCTGTCTCCGGAAATAAAATTTTTCTTTTTTAAAAAATTTGTTTCGCTCGTCCCGAATCGAAACTGGCGCAGTCGTCCGGATGGTATAAATTAATCAAACGCTGATTATTGTGAATTTCAATTCTTAAATTACCGAAGATCCTACACCAGAAGAAAGTTTCCAGTTCAGTGAACACAGAGTAGATGAATGAGAAGACCGACAGTGACAGTGAGGGAAAAGTCACACCTTAATTACCAATTACAATCGTTGTAATTACTGGGCAATGAGGCCAGGTAATTAAGAAAAGCCGATCATCGAGATCACGTCACGAGGAGGGGAATCAACCCAGGATATCTAGTATCGCTTAGTCTCTTCACCGACACCCTAGATGTAAGTTATATTTAAGAAGCAAGAAGCCAACTCTTCACCGTTACCCTAGATGTAAGTTAGATTTAAGAAGCAAGAAGCCCAGTTCAAGAAAGAACAAAGAAAGAAAACGACTCTCAATAAAGAAAAGTTTGACCCAAGCTAGAAAACATCTGTAAACATCTTTACTCAAGTTAATACTGTGAGTACCCAAATTTATTATTTTTATCACTGCATATTAGGTACCCATTTTATATTTAACCCTAATTTAAAAAACATTTTCGTATTAAAGTAGTTATTGTATTATAAAATTTTAATATTAAACTGGACGAACTTTTAAATAGTTTAAACAATTTATACTGTACTTGGTAAAATAGAAATAGCCATTTCTTTTGCTAAATACTCTGCGTAATTCAATTATAAAGCCAAATGAAATAATATGTAACTTAAAATTATGAAAAATTACCTTTAATAGACCTGCTTTTAAAAAAATGTTATAAATATTAAAAGTTTAATGATAAATGTGAGGAAATATCAACAAGAATTAGAATGTGTAAAATAAATTTAAATAAATAAACTTAATATTCCTGTTTATGCTTCCGAAACATCCATATGGACTGTAATGTTGTACTTAATTGCTTGTTATTCTATACCTGATTTATAGCAAATATAATTCAAAATTCTTAAAAACTAAGTCATGGGAGGAGTTACGATCCCACATTGTAAGCTACTCTTATAATAATACAATGCATAGTGCCGACTGCAAAGTCAGGGATAGATAACACTGACATTATAAATAAGCTTTCATGCCTTTGTAAAACACTTTTTGCTCAAACTTGTAACTGTTAGTTTGTCTCCGGAAATAAAATTTTTCTTTTTTAAAAAATTTGTTTCGCTCGATCCTAATCGAAACTTGCATATTGTTTGCTAAATGTGTAGTGCTAAAAGTTCTTATAATTACTATGGGACAGGTAGATACATAAAAGCAGTTCTTTGGTGAATACGAAAACTTTACACTGCCTACTCGACTGGTTGGAAATATTTCACCGTAATTCCATGTCCTTTCGAGTCTCTATATTTCTGCTAGTTTACTAAACTCTGTTTAGTTTTGTTAAACTCTGAGGTAGCGGAGTCGTCGAATAATTCGATAATCTTTATAATAGTTTGTGTACTTCGGAATTGTAATTACTACCCGAGCCTCAGTTACGGTTGTGGAGTTTTGCACTAAATAACTGATTAGTGCATGATGCACCGAAATGTTTTCCGCGGAACCCATTTTGGAACTTAATTAGATACATGTTGTTTGACACAGTTGGGATATTATAGCGATTATGATACTGTTACTATTCAAAACTTATTACACAAAAATAAATTACCTGTAAGCGATTGTGTTGTAACACAATTATTTATGTAAGCAATTTTAAAACAAACAACAATTTCAGAAGAGTATTTGATTAGAAATTATTTGATTTTTCTTAAAATCAAATCAAATACAATCGATCGATCAAATATAATATGATTTTACCGCATTAAGTATACACATCCAACAACAATAAATGAATCAAAATCAATCGAAATAACAACTAAAACCTTAAAAAATAGAAGTGTAATACTCATATAAATCAACACTAAACTGTTTACACGTATAAACATTTGTATAGGATATTCCAAAAACTAAAATTCAACAGAGGAAATATCGGAGAGATCGAACGACTTTGCTCGTCTCATCTAAAATGTAGCAGAAAGAAACCAAAACACTTATAATCTCAGGTATAAGTAAATGAACATATTATACAGAATCATTCAAATACCTGAATTATAGATAATATTATACTTAATTAATGTTAAATGAATGTAAAAAATAAAATATTCAAATTTCTACAATCTTTGAAAACGTGTGAAAGGATGGAACTTATGCTAACGATGACTTTGGTAACCATTTTGCATACCATGGAGATTTCTATTCTACAAGACTCGCTATTGAGCTTGGCTCCGTTACTCGATGTACCCAATTCGAGCCTGAGGGTGCTAGTATTATGTAGGTCAGTTATATCAAGTGTGTACACGTGTAACTACTTCATGGTGCCTATTATCTATACTTTGTATGTTGTAATATATCCTTTTTATTCACATATACACGTTATTTTACTAAAAAACGTCACACTTTGTACAACATTTTTATATAAATATGCAGTTATGAATAATAATAGACAGCATAACCTTGAAACTTTGTAACAAACATTAAATTATTTAAAACAATAGATTCTTGTAAATCACGTGACCTTGTAAATACCCGTGAAGGGTATTTTCATAGAAATATTTATTTCTTGCATTGTATAGAAAAATAACGGAAAATGCAAATATTTGATATCTACAGAATGGAAACACAATCGGATTTAGTTTAATGAATTTCTAGAAAAGAAAATGTATTGAAGTGGATCTAAGGCCAGCCAGTAAACCAAATTGGGGTCTCCAAATACCTCGGGAAATTGTATTGTCTCTATACTGCAAACATGTGTACGTTTATATGTACAAAGCGAATGCATTCTTAGAATAGTACATATTCTTCCCCAAGTAGGTATATTCCCAGTGGATTCCTAGTCGTTTCCAGAGCCGTGTTAAAATTTTCCTCGAAGAGGAAATATTTGTTCATTATAATATCTACATAGTGCATATATCTACAATATATATATATATATATATATATATATATATATATATATATATATATATATATATATATATATATATATATATATATATATATATATATATATATATATATATATAGCATATGGTATAATGGTTTACTATTACGTACAGTACAGTACATTAAGTTTTCTAGTTTAAAAAGTCTATATCTAATGAAAGAGATTAATATTTTAAATGTGCATAGTAAAATTACAATGCATATAGCATCCAAAAAACAATTTAAAACTATTTTTTTTAAATCAAAATACAATAATTTTCCTTTTGATCGAAATACCTTTCAACTTACATAAGAGTACATACAGACTGCGCAAAATGTCTCCGAGCATAGGGCTACTAGGCGAATTGACAGATTCCGATAATTTTTTTAGAGAAATACTATTCTATCAATTCCATTTAGTTGTTTAAAGACTTTCAAATCATCAGCACATAGAAAACAGTCCGATGAAATTTTATTTTAGTTATTTATAAATAATTAAAACGAAGTGGGTCTAACTTTGACCCCTGCGGCACACGAGAATTTCTAAAACAATTCTGAGTTGACACCCTGAAAAGAAACAAACCCTAACATGATGATCACTTAAATATAAGTGTAGCAACTTTGACATTAATATATCGTGATTTAACTGGTCAAAGGCTTTAGCAAAATCCGTGTTCATCGTATCAACCTGCTTTCCTGTGCTAAATGCTAAATGAACTTTTTTAACAAATGTGGCTCAATTTGTGTCCATACATCTCATTGTAAAAAGCTATTGCTGATGGGATATGTTCAAATATGTTCAAAGAGGATATATACAAAATTTTTGCCATACATTTAAGTATTACATAAAACTGAATAAATTGACATTTAATTATTTTGATTTATTGAATCTGAATTATTTTGATTTATTGAATTTGAATTATTGACATTTAATTATTTGTCTATCGTATATATAGAGTATCAAAATGCATATACTAGTTAAGAGAATTTCTGCAACTAATAAAACATAAATCAATATATGAAGACATGTCATACAAATCTAGATAATGCGAGACAAATGGATAAAACATCCAAACCCAGCAGCTTATTATGTTATATTATTTGTTTAGGCAGACTTTTTTATCCACTGCTCATAGAAACACAATAAAAGTCGGTAAAATTTCGATATTACAGCAACGATGATCCGTCAATCTCTCAGTTTACTTTCTCCCGGTTCGGTTTTATCCCAGTATGAATACCAAAATTTTATATAGACAAGTTAAAAATAAGTGCGCCCGTAATATATAAAATTTCCCTATATGTAAAAATAATATACATCCGTGACAACAACTTCCTGAACACATTAGGTCGATCATATAATGTTTATTAATTTGCAAAATACTCGCTTATAGCGTGGTTTAAAATGTGGCCACCAAGTTGATGTTTCCACTGAAATTAAAGAAATCAAAGGCATTTAGCAGAACATAGAGGCAGTTTTTATAGAATTTTTATTTTAGGGAAAATATGGCCTACACAGTCTCGTGTCCCATAGGTGTGTAATATTTCTCCATTCTCTTCTAGCTTTTGCGTTTTCTTTCCATTTTTCCATTTTTCCATTTCATATTCATTTTTTATATAAATATTTTGGCTAGTGTTAAGACGATGAAACAAATGTAGCAAAAAGCCTATTACAAGGTTGAAACACAGCAGAAAAAATAAGTCGAAAAATATGACGTAATTCCGTATGGAAATCTTTATTCGTATTTCTAGGGTTAGCCGTAGAACATACCCATATATATATATATATATATATATATATATATATATATATATATATATATATATATATATATATATATATATATATATATATAAAGTAATAAAAAAATAAAGACTGTACCTTGTAGATTCTTGCACTTTAAAAATACCGAAAATATAAAAGTTCGCGAATAGCAAAGAACGTAAAATGATACGATCAAACGGCTAAGAGGCTGAATTTTGCCGGTGTGCGTTATTTATGCCTTTTCCCTACCATTTCAGCTTTCGGCGTGCCCCAGCTTCAATATCGCATGGCATGGTATGTAGGTAACTCGCGCTTTATTTTAAATATTTGAAATATGGTAATATTATTTAAAATGTTTGCTATATAACGGAACGGAATTTATTTACGTTATAACCCTGGTGATCTTAAAAAGGTAGATAAGCCTGACACTTCTATATTTCTATAGAAGATTGCAATGGCTTATCTTAGGGCTGCTAGAACAGTATTGCTTTTCTGCAGCAGGCACTGAGGTGGACTTTCAACCGAGTGCGTACCAACTCGGTAATTGGGTGTGGATTTGGATTTTGACGTTCAGTATCAAGGGTGAGACCGACCTGCTGCTCTTTCCGCAGAATACATGTAGTAATTAACTGTTTCTATATATTTGTATTCATACATAGTGTCCTTATACTTTAATGGGGGGAAATTGTGTTATTAGGACTTTTTAAGACTGATTTATATCCACTCCTAACCTCGCAAAGTTCTCCCTAATATTGTATATATTTTATAGTTTGCACCATAATGACGGTGTACCTAGCAAAAACAAGGAGTTGCTCTACTCCGCCAGCGACCAATTGCAATCAAACTAATTGCAAAGGAAGAATGACATCTAATTCTAATTGCGAAGAATAAAACATTTATCTGATTGTGTAGATATTTATTTAAAAGAAATACATTAAGTTTAGACATTTAATGGGGCATACGAAACGAAAAAGTACTTCCATAAAATATTTAACATACCTGTTAAAAGCAATTTTATAAATAGAATATTTTACATTTAAATCTTTGGGGATAAATCCAAACCTGTAAATGATTCTCGAGCTTGGTTGAAAGCGGTCGATCGATATATTGTATGTTTTATTTAGCAGTGTAGCTTTGCAGTTTAGCACTCGCAGTAAATACCAGGATTTATTTAGACAGAGATTAAATCATGGGCCAAGTGTTATCCAGATAACAACAAATAACTTATCACGAGGATCAACAAATTTATTTTGCCGTTTATCGTCGAGATGTGGGATTTACCGAATTACTTTACTGCGGATGATTTAGGGGAAGTTAAAGTGTTCGGGATATGATGTTTTTTTAATTTCTCTTTCTAGATATAAATTACTTCTAACTTGTGGCTGTTCTTGATGTGCTTTTACCAAGGAACTACTTGATTCACTTAATTTTTATAGCTGTTACTAGTACCACGTATTATATGTTCAAATTTAACCATTAATAGTCCTCTGGGATAATAGTTTCCCATCCACATTATTGAGAAGAATCTTTGGTTTAATAATTTCCCATGTTCGTAGAACTGTCTAGAATATATTCATAAATCCTATAACGAGACGGCGATTGTCAGTCTTATTCGACTGCGCGAATTTTGTCTTGGTGGGATACTTTACCAAAGAGCTCTAGAGTCACAAAATAATTAGTTTTTTCTGTTCTAATTGCTTCTAGTGAAGATTTTTAGTATTGCAAACACTTATAGGGAGCCTAGTTCGAGGATTCCAATTTTTGACAAAGTTATCACTATATTTAGTCAAACAAAAACTTTATCAGTTTTTCTGAACACTTCTGAAATCTCACTTCCTGGTGGACAATGCTGCTTAAACGCCGATCTCACTTCTATGAGGAAACAATCTATTGATAAGCAACGAATTGGTTAAATGAAGCAGCATGTATATTTTGGTTCTCCAGTTTTTCATCGTTAAAAGGTAGATTTCAATACGTAAAAAGGAAATATCTACTTACAACAGCGTCTACGAAGACTTGGACGTGTGCGACGAAGAGAGGAAGGTCCAGAGAGCAGCAACGACATAAAAGAGATACCTTACAACATATATCTGATCAGAAATAAAAAGCTAGCTAAGTAAAAGTACACGAATAATAGTAAAAACTATATATAAATAAACGTACACCAAAGTTTACTTACCAACATTGAAATATCCATTGAATATATGTGTCTATTTTAATAGTTGGTTATGTATTAAATATCTACCTATAGATTAATATTATCGATTTTACCAAGTAATTTAGTTTTAAAACATTTTCTTGCAAATATTTTTTTCTTTCATCATATGGAAATCTACGATATACACAAACTTCAAGGTTTGAGACCTAGATATGATCCATATTCATTAACAAATACGTAGGTAGATGGAGTTATGTAAACCATAGAATTTCATATATAAATGTATGTGAATATGTCTGTAAATATAAGCAAAATACCACCTAAGATATGTATTCACACATGTGTATAATTGGTTGCATACCTAATAGTGCTTATAATTCTATATTTAAAAGTAAATGATTTATTTCAAAAGGTTATAAATAAAATTTATTAATTTTGGGTAAGTTGTATGTATTTTCTTTGTTGCGAACGCATATTTTCTGGTGTTTTGCTCTAAAGGAACCGGCTTCTGCTAGAAAGAGCATGCTCTAGTAATGGTGAAGGCAGCTAAATATATAAACAGATAAGAGAAAATAACGTAGGTATAATATCGTACATATATAATACTTCATACATATTAAATTCAATTAACACTAAAATTAAAAACCTTATTCTAAATTAATAATTAATATATTATAAACATATTAATTTCAAACGGCTCACCCTCCTTTGATGATTCATTGACTGGACTAGAAAAACAATACTGGAAATACTTGATGAAAAATAATTAAACACATCAAAATGTGTCATTTGGTATTGTCGATTTTATTTCATGGGATTAGATACTTTATTTGTACAGTTTATTTAGCCTGATTTTAAAAAATGCTGAAACATTTCCCGGTATAATAAAATTCTATGGATACTCGTTCTCGAATAAATAACAGACCGAGTAATAGAATAACTCCCGAATTACCAGAAGCCTTAAAACACACTGAAGCAGAAGTAGCAACGTGAGGAATAGACCGTAAGACAATATCTGATGAATTTTATATCAGGCATTGGAGCGCCCGTTAAAAGCTTTTAAATCCTTCCAATATAAAAAATATGGCTGCCTTAAGTTTAATACCAACAAAATATTATGCCTGGGGTTCATTTGCTGAATGCGCGTAGAATGTTGAATACGTATATATATCTGAATAGGCAACATTTCAGGTGCCTGTCACTAATTAGGTAAATTTTGTCCTTAAAATTTTCGGGATCTATTTCTATTAAGAAGAAATGCCGACAGTAGATTATTTGAAATATGGATTTCCGCACTATACTAAGAATATATCATAACCTATGCGTTTAACTTACCAAAAAGTATTTTCAAATGAAGCCTTCTACGATACAAAATCATTGGAATAAAATTTATTCTGATAAAAATACACAGCTGTTTAAATAATCTAATAAACCTACATATGGAGCCTTAAGTTCAGAACTGTTTATAAAATTAAGTAGATATACATAAAATTAATTATTTTAAACTTACTACTTAAATGCTATCATTTAAGTAGTATTCACAATAGAAATCATCAACACATTGTTTTCTTAAAATGTGCAAATATTTCTTGAAATTTTAGTATTAAGTGCAAGATAATGTCTATTTTTTGGTAAGGTGTAAAGACAATACTGAAGGTTATCATTATATGTCGTATGAATTGACTACTTGTTCGAAAATTTATTTCTGCACTCACAAAATAAAAAAAAAATTTAACCATATATATTTGGTTCATTTTGTTCCTTCAATGTATACTACATATATATAAATAAATATTAACATGGCTTTATAGAACCGACTACTGAAGAAAGAGGGTACCTACATGCTAAATAACGGATAGAGAGGTAATGAGCTAGCCAAGTAATAAAAATAGTCAAGGTATAGTCATACATATATATATATATATATATATATATATATATATATATATATATATATATATATATATATATATATATATATATATATATATATATATATATATATATATATATATATATATATATATATATATATATATATATATATATATATATATATATATATATATATATATATATATACCGGGTGCCTACGATATTACTAGCCAGCCTATAACTTCCTTGTAAAAAAATATATCAATTTAAAATTTTGGTATGTTGTATGGTTGACAATGGCCTATAGCTTGATTGCTTCAATATCTGACTGTCATTTCCGGTTTAACCGGAAACAATATAAACTTTGTTATTTTTAATCGAACACCCTATTTATTATTAGAAATTTAGGTTGCCCAGAAAATTCTAGATCCAAAACATGCAGAATACCCTATATCTATCTTTGACAGTTTTCGGGAAATTGGCGGTTGAAAATGTCATCTCAATGATAAATTACTTCATTTTGACATAAAACAAATGAATGTAGGAACAAATCTGATACGGTAATTTAAATTTTTTTGGGAGTAAAATTTAATAAAGTCATAATAATTTCATTTCCGGCTGTACCGGAAGTACTACGAAAAGTGATTTTCAGACTAAAATTACTTCGATATTTTTAATGGAATACCCTGTAGTGAATCTTAAATTTATTTTCTACTAACCTTTCTGGATATTTAACTAGTGTCCCCAGTCTAAACCTAATAGGTTATGAGATATCGTCGACTGAATATTTGCGAATGCAGATTTGTGACGTATTTATAGTGTAGGTGAACATTCAGGCGCCGATATCTCATAAACTATTAGGTTTAAACAGGGGACACCAGACAAAAAATATCGAGAAAAAATAGTAGAATGTAAATTTAATGTTCAATACAGGGCGTTCCATTTATACTATCCAAGTAATTTGAATCTGAAAATCACTTTTCGCAGTACTTCCGGTTCAGCCGGAAATAAAATTTTTTTGGCTTTATTAAATTTTACTCACCAAAAAACTTCAATAGCCGTAACAGATTTGTTCCTGCATTCATTTGCTTTATGTGAAAATGAAATAATTTGTGATTGATATAACATATTCAACCGCCATTTTCTCGAAAACTGTCAAAGATAGATATGGGGTATGCTACATGTTTTGGACCTAGAATTTGCTGTACAATCTAAATATCGAATAACATACTGGGTATTCTATTAAAAATAACAAAGTTTATACTGTTTCCGGCTAAACCGGAAATAAAAATCAGATATTGAAGCAATCAAACTATACACCGTAGTCAACCATACAATTTCCCAAAATTTGAAATCGATATCTTGTTTTACAAGGACGTAATAGGCTGGCTAGTAATATCGTAGGCACCCGGTATATATATATATATATATATATATATATATATATATATATATATATATATATATATATATATATATATATATATATATATATATATATATATATATATATATATATATATATTAGCTTTGAAGTTCTTTGCTATTCATATTTGTTATGTGAAAAGTAATCTTGGGTTTGTAGCATTTCATTACATAGAGAAGTAAGCAAATAGACGTCCAGATATAGCACTGGTAAGTGTATATTCCTTATTATTCGTCTATTTGCTATTGGTAGCATTTAAGTAGTATTCACGACAATAGGAATCATTAATACATTGTTTTCTTAAAAGGTGCAAATATTTCTTGAAATTTTAGTATTAAGTGTAAGATAATGTCTATTTTTTGGTAAGGTGTAAAGACAATACTGAAGGTTATCATTACATGTCGTACGAATTGACTACTTGTTCGGAAAATTTCTTTCTGCACTCACAAAAAAAAAAATAATAAAACCATATATATTTGTTTCAATTTGTTCCTTTAATGTGTTCATTGTTCGCACATGACATAATAATAAATATTAACATGGATTTATAGGACCGACTACTGAAGAAAGAGAGTACCTACATCATTACCAACATTACCAAATACATACCTAATCATTGTATTTGGTAATTTGGAATCTTGTGATGTTAAGCAAACTTTATCAGTTCTGGGTGTTTCCATCAACAGTTTCCATATTGAGGAAATTGATGTTAGCCTAGAGATGTTATTTACCTTCTGATATTCATGGGTCCCTTATTGCTTATTGGCTACCCTACTTTATCCCTTATTCATCCTTATAGCGGGAGAACTACGACTAACTCAAAATAACGGATTATCCGCGGCTTAATTTGCGCTCTTGGGTATTAATATATAAGGAGTAGAAATTATATTTAACGGTTATAAAAATTATGATGCATCTCGAATAGGTAATATTTAATTTTACAAGCAATTTCATGAAATTGATTATTATGAATGTAACAGGAATTTTCATAATACAAATATGCTTAAAATTCGTTGTATGCTTCTATTATTCCACATTGCTGGGATATAAGTGCGCGCGAACTATTATAAATGGAATGCAAATAAAGTATTCATATAGAGAAAATATGAACTGCATAGCTGGTTAATAGGTCGCGAAGGTCTAGGAGTCTAGATAATATATGAGACGGATCCGTGTCTTCATTAGTTTCTTAAATATAGCTCTGCAGTTCAAGTTGTATCATAGACTTCATCTTCTTATAAGGATGATTACAAATTACTTTTTACTTTGATTATATGATCCGAGGTAGGTACTTACTTCGAATATTTAAAAAGCCCACTCAATAAAGCAACATATTAGAAAACATTATAGCATTATTTGTGAATCAAAACTTTAGAGTTGAAAACAAACACGACATGTTTGGTTAACGCTGTACATAAGATAAGAGCTGAAGAAACAGGCATTGATTTAACACCCTGTATAATAATATTTTTCTAACTTTATCTTATCTAAGTTATATATCCTAAAATTTTGACGACTATATTAACAGAGCAAGTAGATTTGCATTCATTAACATTTAGTTATAAGCTATTCGATCAGCGATAATATAGATCTCGGCCTAGATCGTCTCTTACCAAATGAGTACAATTATTATGCAATATGATATAATTGAATATGTTTCCAATTTCCATCATGTTACAGGTTGCATGTTACAGGGATATATAATTTAAATAATGGTAACAATTAATGGTAAAACATAAATTTGCATACAGTGCAGTGGAGTGAAATACGTATCCAAATAATCGGGAAGACGGTTCTAGAATAAACTCAGTAACGAAGTGAAACAGTAAAGAATGAGATTTTAAAAAATACGGGTAATTTTAACTAATCACTTTTAAAATGTTTTAAACTAAGGAATCGCACTTTTCAAGATCCGGGTAATTAGGGCTAATGATTTTTTGTTTGAGATGCCTCAAACAAAAATCTCCCTTTGTGAAATTACGTGAAATCTTAAGAAGTTGAGTGATATTGAAACGATACAGTACCTCTCAATATAACAGATAGATATATAGATAGACAGATATATAGAATTAAATACATATAAAAACATTAAATATTTTTTTCACAACACAGTTCAAAATTTAAATGAAAATAGTATATGGCTATAGATGCATATCTGCCCCACACTCACATACACGGCCCTTAGATTGCTAATATTTATTTTTAATTTCAAAAATTCATTAACTGATTAAAATGACTTTGACAGTCATTTTAATCCTATTAAAATTTGATTGCTTAATAGAGAGCGGAATCTTATTATAGATATTTAAATTTAAAGAATTCGGATTTTTTGAATTTGAATTTTGTAGTTCCTAGTAAATTAGCTGATCTGTTTAAGAATTTCGATGAAGGTGAAGTAAATATATAAGCACGGTAATGGCATTATGCCAAAGTTTTTAAAAGAGGGTGACAACGTTTCCTATTTTTAGCCCCCCCAAGTGTTTTTACCGCCCTCTTCTGTAATTTAAATATTTTTTAAGCATGGATAGATTTAGCATCACACTGTGACAAATTCATGAGTGAAACAATAAAAAGTACGATAAAATTAAAGTGAAATGTCCAATATCAACATCATGTGGGACAATACAAAAATTACGCTTGCAAGTGACTTCCCCCAACCGTTGATATTACTGGACGCATTTAAATTATCATCCAAGGTAAATCCGAGGATACTTTTAAATAAAACAAGATCTGAATTTGAAGTTATTAAAGTTTTATCGTATGCAAAAAATATACATTTGTGTGTACCAATAAAATGGTTCAAAATTATATAAATATTATATGTAACAGTGGCACCAAGAATGATCCTTGTGACACACTATGTTGTATGTTATTAAGATCTAAAGTAATATCATCAATGATGGCGCATTGTTTTCTATTTCTTAGATATGATTCAATCGGTGACAAAGTAACATCCTTATACCATCATAATACAACTTCAATAAAAGTAGATCATGGGGAACACAGTTAAATGCTTTGGTGAGGTTACATAAAGTAATAACTGAGTGTATTCCATCCTCAAAACTCTGAACTATGCTGCTCATCACCTGCTGTATAGCTACTGTTGTAGAGTGCTTCAGTCGGAAACCAAACTGACACTCCGCTATTAAAGAGTTGGATTCGAAATACTGTGTTAGTGTCCGTTTCAAAATAACAATAACAATTCCAAAAATATGTATTTCTAATTGAAATAGGTCGGTAATTGTCAACAGTGTCCTTATAAGA
This sequence comes from Tetropium fuscum, assembly GCA_964058915.1. Taxonomy (NCBI): domain Eukaryota; kingdom Metazoa; phylum Arthropoda; class Insecta; order Coleoptera; family Cerambycidae; genus Tetropium; species Tetropium fuscum. The sequence continues at coordinate 939,061 of CAXKVY010000209.1, read as the reverse complement.
AGGGGATTTATTTTAGTCACACTTGCTATTAAAGGGTTGGATTCGAAATACTGTGTTAGTGTCCGCTTCAAAATAAATAACATTGCCAAAAATATGTATATCTAATTGAAATAGCTCGATAGTTTTGTGAACAATGTCCTTTTATGAAGGGGATTAATTTTAGTTATTTTGAACATATCTGGGAAAACACCTTCGCTTAAACATCTATTTATTTATTAATGTGGTACGCTGTTATATCAATTGTATCTTTAATTATTTGGTTATTTAAAGCATGTAAATCAGAATATGTGGAGTTTTTTAATAACTTGACAGTATCGAAAACTACTACTAGACTACTAGACGCTACTTCCTTACACGTTTGTAAATCTTGGCTGGCACCGACTCAAAAATAAAAATAAGTAATAAATTGATTGTATTCTAATAAAATTATTGTCCTAACAAATTGTTTATATTCTAAGTAGTAATAGTAGTAGAATAACGTAATTAATATTTACCTTTTAGTAAATTTTTATAGAATAAATTTTATTGAAGTCGGTTTTGTTTTTTTGTTAAAAATATTTAATTTTTTAGTGCATTTTATATACATCAATATGTTCAGGGAGACCAATTATAAATAGTAGACTAGGTAGTCGTTTCCTATGAATCCGTGAACGTGAGTTCTCTGTCAAAACTAATGTCTCATGAAAGTGTCACTGATAATAAATTCAAGTATACACAAACTAGCAATTAAATAAATTCAACTTCTAAATGATTCGTCAACTTCTAAATGATTCGTTACAATAGATACGTCCAGATATATAACGGGTAGGTATCTTTTTCATAATTTGATCTGATAGAAAATATTTTTTTAATTAATTTAAATATCTATAAATTAGGGTTGTAAGTGGCGTATTCACCATTTCCTCTGGTATATCTAGTGAGTTACCCGGTATATGTTTGGAATCCAAGGTCCAATGCCAATGAAACTAAAATGAGACCCTCTTAAAAACAACGCTTTTCCTATAAAAACAGAATTTTTAAAATTGATTTATAAATGACCATGTTCTGAGGTAACGAACATACAAAAAAAACATACAGCCGATTTGAGAACCTCCTCCTTTTTTGTCAGTCGGTTGAAAATGATCCGGCGACATGATGTATATTTCAATTATGTCTGTAAAATATGTGTTAGTATCGCTACTATCTTGCATCGAAGAAAAAAAATTTGAGCATCAGATAGTACATATCTTGAGAGAGTACAGAACTAATTTTAAATAATTCTGTCTTATTTCGGTCGTGGTTTAATAATCGCCAACTATGTATAGGTTTATTATTAGAATATGTAGTATATCGATAGTTAGCATCTTAATTAATTGCTATTTTGTATTCATTTTATAATTTTTTATATACTTTAAGGTCGTCATGATAATTATTTAGGTTACTGATCATCTTTACACCTGATAATGTGTCACGCACATTACGTAAGGTATCATTAAACCATTTAACAGGTGATTTATGTGGAGTCATTTTTTTCATGGAAAATGCATCATCACCAGGTTTTGGTATGCATTAAGAACAAATTCTGCCAAAAAAATTTTACTGCTATGGTTGTTTAAACATATACTCCAATCTACAACGAATAATTGGCAAAATATTACAATTATAATAAGGAAAGTAACAACATTTATTTATTAGGTGGAAATGGAAATCTTGTTCCAACTTTGTTATACAAACCATCTCGTAAACGCAATAAAACCCAAACAATTAAAAGCATCCCATTTGATAAAAACAAAACAGCAAAGGAAACGGCTCGGCCCAAAAGAAAATGAATTACGGAAAACAGAAGGCACAAAGCAGCATCATTAAAGTCTGGCGTATCTCAATTATTCAAGAATCCGCAAACTTGGTGCTAAGAATGGAGATATTGGCATAACATGGATAATTGTGGGTATAAATACACCGGTATAAATAATCAGCCACATCAGCCGAAATATACCGAAAATAAAAATACCTTCATGGTATTTTAAGAAGGAAGATATTAATTATGTTATGGAAATCATTATGCTCTTACGTTCAAGGAGGTAACTTATTTAGTAATTCTAATATTATTTAGATTATAAGTAAAATATAATTTAATATTGGGGTTCCAATATGAGGATATACGTTGATATGGGGTGAATCGAGACATTTGCGGTTTGGGGTAGAATTGGCACCCCCCCAAAAAATAGAAAAAAGCATTGAAACTGTTGATTAGTTTCACCTTTACGTTAATCCTACATTTTTTTAAAATGTTTTTGTATGAGAAACTGATTGATTTGCTACTATGTTTTTATAATCACTGTTGTACTTGAAGACATTATCGAATTTATTGTTGTTTTGTAAAATCTAAAGGGATTTGTTTGATAACGGTTTCCTGCAGATAAGCCGTCACCGTACAAGCGTTTTTTACTACAGATTTTTACTATACTCGGAGTAGTTTCCACAAACACCAAAACATTTTCACTTATCTCGACGCGCGTTTCGCCAACCAAGTTGGCATCATCCGGAGACGATTAAAACTAATCTTAAACTAAAAAGCTAACCTATTTATACTATTTATGGTGATATCATTAGTCACGCTTCAATGATCAGTTGCTAAGCAACGCGTAAAGCGGGCTATACGGTATTGGTCCCTTGTCGCTATTCATACTACTTTTACATTACGATTACGATTACGATTTCTATGCTCTCAAATGCATACAACTGTCTATTACTACTATCATATTTCTAACTAATCTTAAATTACTAATATCTATTATATGATTGTTGTTAAAAGCATGTTGTGTAACATTAGACTTATCTGTTCTTCCATATTTTAGATGGGCCATATGCTCTTTAAATTTGGTGTTAATTGATCGTCTCGATGGTCCAACATATTTTCGATCACAATCATTACAACTAATTTCGTAAATCCCAGACCTTTCATTTGGAACAATTTTGTCCTTTGGATTGTCTAAGAGTTGTTGTAATTTATTACTCAAACCACGAGTAAACCGGGGTTCGTATGGGATGGATACATATTTTGGAGTCTCTATATCCTTTTGAAAGGTCGTAGAATTATGAAGTGTGTCCTTAAATTTACGCTTCCTAATTAGTTTTTCAACTTTATCTCTAGGATAACCATTACTCACAGCTATATCTTTAATTAATACTTTTTCTCTCTAAAACCTCTCATGAGAGGGAAGCTTAGTAAGCGATGAACAAGAAAATTAAAACTTGCCATTTTGTGTTGATATCTGTGGTGAGAATCATTAGGGATATATATCTGACCGTACTGGTATCTTTTTTATATATATCAAATTCTAACTTATTGTCACTATTTTTAATTACTAATACATCTAAAAATGGAAGTTTTCCATTATTTCCTAGTTCATATGTAAACTTTACAGAAGTGAAATGACTATTTAATTTGGAAATGAAGTTTTCTACATCCGCAATATTAGTGTCAAACACGGCAAAAATGTCATCCACATATCTCAGCCAAATCCTAGGAAAATACTCGAATTCTTTTTTGCTTCAGTTTCAAATCGACTCGTGAAGATTTTTAGTACATAACCTAAGATTAAAATGGGCTACACATATAAGAAGTGCGTGTTTATTTATAAGTTTTCAAAGATTTTATCTGTTTCGGAACTCAATATTGGTTCGTAAACTTTTGTATACATATTATTCATTTATATATAGTTTTTATTATGACTCATGTACTTTTACTTAGCTAGCTTTTTACTTCTGATCAGATATATGTATAAGGTATACCTTTTGAATTTTGGATATTTGCTGGCTAATACAAGTTGTTGCTGATATCTGGAACCTCGCCTCTTCGTTGCATACGTACCAAGTCTTCGTAGATCTTTCTGTTAGTAGATATATCCCTTTTACCTTATTTAATCTACCTGTTTACGGTGAAAAACTGGAGAATTTCGATTTACGTGCTGCTTCCTTGAAACGAAACCAATTCGTAAATTGTTTTTTATCAGTTGTTTAAGTTCCTGGAAACCAGGATATTCATACTTGTTTCCTTTTAGTCTGTTCACTAGATTTTATTCACTTAAGAAGTTTTGACTTATGCACTTTCACTTTGTTTTTATAATATCTATATCACAAATTAATTATTATAAATACTTATAATTATTGTTATATTACAAGGCTTTTTGAATTTTTATATTTCTGTTATTTGTTTAAGGTATCATCTTATTGCACTGAGAAGGTGGCCTTACATGTGACATTCTAATCTTAGAAGATTCTAATCTTATTTCCACTCGCTCTATAATATACTTTATGTTATACTTTACTTCATTTAATTTGTAAGTGCTATATCAAGTTTAAATATGTTGTATGTATTCGCAGATGCTCAATGTTCTATTGAATCTTGGTTTACATGATATTTTGATCGAATTCTTTCCAATGAATATCAAAATTGTTTATTTAATTATTAATTTTTTATATATATTTAATTTTTGAACTGTCATTGTCACTAATTACATGGAGGTTTTATCAATATCATGTATTGAATGTTTATTTAATGTACGTTATGACGTGTATATCGAACTTATATGTTCACTCTCTCGCTTCGATTTCTTTTGTTTCAATATATATATATATATATATATATATATATATATATATATATATATATATATATATATATATATATATATATATATATATATATATATATATATATATATATATATATAGAAGAATAATTATTAAAGAAATTGGTGGAATAACTAATAGCATGTCGTATATAGATATAGATAGATATGGTATCTAGTGACAAACTTAACTGTAGAAGCGTCGCGTCATGTGGCTAAAAAGCTTTCGTAGGTATTATATTTTAATGAAATTTTTGCAGACTGTCAATCAGCTTTAAGTGCACTTCATAGTGCTGCATATTAATAATTTAATTCCTTACAAAATTTAACTTTCGGTTTTACTGTCACCACCATTAAGTTCTTAATTTAGGAGGCCATTAAAATAGTTAATTGACGGTATTGGGATTAATTATGTATTAATAAAACTATCTATAATTTTATAGACTTTTGTTAGGTTGCATAAGGAACAGAATGTAATATCTGGTGGATAGGATTCAAGTATCTTCATGTTAAAGTGCTTTTTGAGTTGCACACTTGATTTTTATAATAGTGTTTTGAAAATAGCTCACATAACTATATTTATATTAACTTTTTATTAAAAATTGTAAATTTCGAAAATATGAAGCAAGAATCCTGAGGGAATATTGATATGGAAATGAGAATATTGATATGGAAATCCAATGATAATATAGAATTTAATATAGAAGAATAAACAAAGCGATGCAATCGTTATTACCGACAAAATCCAAGATAAATATGAAAAATCGTATCACTTATTTGAAGATGAAACTATTCCTAGCTCAAATTAGTAAATAAATTACTAAATATATAACTTTTCGAAACACTTAAAAAAATATTAGTGCGCATTTTATGATATTTAAGTCAGTAAAAGAAAGCGCAGATATGAATTCTAATTGTACTATAAATATTTAAGGTATAATATAATATATTTATAAATATTTAAATATAAATATTTATAATATTTGTACTATAAATATTTAATGCAAATATTAGAAGTAAAAAGTGATAGATATTTTAATTTTTTTTCTTTTACGCACTCGTGTAGTTTACTTTTCGCATTCGTGCGATGAGATATCGTTTTTAACACACATGATGTATGAAAAATATCGCGTTTAATAGAAAAAATATTTAATAACGCTGTGCTGTTCTGATAGAGACAGAGAGGATGTCGCCACCGAACCGTAATGTTGTATTACGAACAATATTATATTTTCTTTATTTTGCCAAACCAGAAAACATATCCACATACTTTTCTTGCTGATATAATTATTTCCTTTGCAATAAATTTATTATTTGAGCATGAGTTATAGCCTTTATTACCTTTCTGATTTGTAGTCATTTCATACGGTCGTAAACATAAGAGATGCGACTTAAAACACGTACCAAACGTAAGCATAAAAGATTTTATAGTTTCTTTACGATATAAACCCGATTACCTGATGGATCAAATTAAACATTTTATTTGACACTTACTTTAAAATTTTTGCAAGGATCTTGCTGAGGATCTTCAGAGCAGTATACGATTTATTTCATTGATCATCCATACTTGAATTTAAAATATTAATACTCCAACATTTGCAGTGACGTTTTATGACATTAGTTTTTGACGGAACTCATTCTTAGAATACACAAACCTAGTCTACTATTTATATTTGTTCTATTTGAACATAATAGACTAGGTTTGTATATTCTAAGAATGAGTTCCGTCAAAAACTAATGTCATAAAACGTCACTGCAAATGTTGGAGTATTAATATTTTAAATTCAAGTATGGATGATCAATGAAATAAATCGTATACTGCTCTGAAGATCCTCAAGAAAGGTGAAAGAACTTGTACAACTTCTAAGTGGTTCGTTTTCGTGTGTATAGTGCTTCATTTCCGTATGTGTGTCCAGATATAGCACTGGTAAGTGTGTTTTCCTTCTTATTCGTCTATTTGCTTATTTCTATGTAATGAAATGCTACCAACCCAAGATTACTTTTCACAAAATAAATATGAATAGCAAAGAATTTCAAAGCTAATATATATATATATATATATATATATATATATATATATATATATATATATATATATATATATATATATATTTTTAATATTTTATAATATTATAATATTAAAATAATATTTTAAATTCAAGTATGGATGATCAATGAAATAAATCGTATACTGCTCTGAAGATCCTCAAGAAAGGTGAAAGAACTTGTACAACTTCTAAGTGGTTCGTTTTCGTGTGTATAGTGCTTCATTTCCGTATGTGTGTCCAGATATAGCACTGGTAAGTGTGTTTTCCTTCTTATTCGTCTATTTGCTTATTTCTATGTAATGAAATGCTACCAACCCAAGATTACTTTTCACAAAATAAATATGAATAGCAAAGAATTTCAAAGCTAATATATATATATATATATATATATATATATATATATATATATATATATATATATATATATATATATATATATATATATATATATATATATATATATATATATATATATATATATATATATATATATATATATATTCCTTGTGTAATGGGAAATGTTATACCTTATAACATTTCCCCTTTGTTTATTAAAGGACCTATTTAAAGAAACGTCATTTCGTTAACGATGTTAGGACGATACACACCGCAAAGTGAAAGACACACGAAAGATAAGGGGAGCAGTCTACAAGGACTATCAGTTACTGTAGCGTGGATAGAGTGATGAATGGTAGTAAACGATTTATCGATTATGTAGCACTGAAAAAGACCGTTCCTGATGTTATCGGACACATTAAAATCAATTCATTCAGTTAATTCATTTGGCAATTATCCATAGGAAATTTAAAATTCATTGTACCTAAATTCCTAAATTATATTATATTTACTGTACAACATAACAAGTACAACATACACCGGGCTAGTTTACAGAAACAAATATAGACCGAAGTACTAATTCCTTTTTAAACACTAATGGACCAAAGGTTACAGTAGTCGAAAAATTAAAGGCACCAACTAAATAGAGACATTTAGTATGTCAGTTATTGAGGAAAAAAAAATGTAAAAAGTAATGCCGAAATTTCATTGGAAGGTGAACAGCTAATACTCGATTCAATAATCATTATCATCAATACATTTTCGTGGATACAGTAATAAGATGTTCAGTTAATGCAAGCACATGTCTCGAGTCATTTTATTGATCAATATGGAGCATCTACTTTAATTTTGGTTTAAATAGGATAATAGTAGCTAAATGTTTCAGGTGATTACCAATTTTATTCATTTCGCTTTGACGCTTCATAAGAATACCGATTTCAACTATAACGAGAAAAAAAGCATAAGGAAGCAATACGAATTCGGTCGTATTTAACCTAACTAATCAGAAAGGCAGATCGACAGTTAACAGTTGCATTACAACTTTTCGATATTTGCAAAATTTAATCAGAAACGAAATAAATTAAATATAAAAATGACATTGTCCGCTAGTTGATCCAATGATGTGTGTTGGAATAGAATAACTTTATCCTTCGAAGTCAATCCTGGAGATAGGAGAAGTTGTATTTCAAAAGATTGGAGAATTCCATTAGTCGGCTGAAGTTCCGGCTTCCATCAAGTTGTGATAACCAAAGTTTTATTGTTTGATACAATAAATCTTTATTTATAGTTTATGTTAGGTTACACTGTTTTCAGTGTTTTTGAGACATGTGGAAATAAGAAAAATGTATATCTAGAGAAGTCATATATGGCAATGAAACATGAATTTCACAAAAATAAATTGAAAGAAAATCACTGTTAATATTACTAGCAACTATACATACATATATATATATATATATATATATATATATATATATATATATATATATATATATATATATATATATATGTATATTTTGTGTTCTACAGCTAAATCACTGGCAGCTATAATATAAATTTCCGTACGGAAATTACGTCGATGTAATCGATTTATTTTCTGCTGTGTTTCGCCCTTGAAATAGGCTCTTGCTACATTTTATTTCATCGTCTTAAAACCAGCAAGGGTGTTTTACTTTGGGTTGGCTGGGGATATACACCTACGATTATGTATTTATATTTTTGCTATATTACTACCGCATTATTTTTTAGTAAATTAAATGATTATTTAATTTAATATGGTATCGTACCTTATCGTTCGATCTTGTACTACTTTGTAGATTCTGGAAGCAAAGCTTACAATAATACCGAACTATAGCATATTTACATATTTTTAGTAGACATTACTTCTACGGCTTAGGCCATATTTTCTTTATATTTTACATATCGCCGAAGAACATCATTACCTTTCTATACGTTATCGTGTAGTCTTAAATTGCATACCACATTCCTTTGTTTATTAATTTTTTGCTGTAATTTTATAAAAGCATATCTTCAATTTTTAGGAATATAAAATTAAAATTACTTTCAATATTTTTAATAACATAGTACCTATTATCTATGTATTGCATATATAAATATATCTTTTGATATTTAACTTCACGTTCATCTCCAGTTAAGATGTTTTATTAAATAAATATATTTTTAATCAACATAAGTACCGTAAAGCGGGGTGACTTGAAAATATTGGGCGAGTTGAACAATATGGCGCGGAAAGGTAAATACTCCTGCTGCCACTTGTTGGAAAGAGATTTAGACTTGCAATCGCAGCATAGGCTCCCTACATGTCCTTAGTCTTTGATGTCATGCAATGCTGGTTATCTGCAAGACACTTCAGACAATCGCGCCGTTTTGGAAGTTAAGGTAGAGATTGCGCAATTTTTTCTCATGTATACTTCTTATTGTACAACACCTCTTGTCAATAATATAACAGCGTAGTATTTTTTTTCCTGGCGTGTTTATTAGGATAAGGATATATAACCTCAAAAACAATTATTAAGGCATGTGGTGACGGTGGCGTAGTCATTAATAGATACAGGCCAAGAAATTTAACGGCACAATAAATGTGAAATACATTTATTTTCTCTTAAATTGTTGTTTTTTTTTGCGTAGAAAATAATAATTTTCTAAGTTTCAAGACACCTTTAGAGTGGGTACAGTTTAGATAAACAGCTGATTTAATACATTTTTCAATTAGCTCAATCGCGATGAAACTAACCCTATAACATATTTTTTTTTAAATGGGAGATATTTTTTCCTTGCTATACATGTACTCCAAAGTAATCTACAGTCATATTGGTTCGCTAATAATAGAGTCTGATTGTGAAGTAGAACCTGTTGTTTCCAAAAACTGTTATCAAATTACCTCGTTTTACGGTACTTACAGTAAAGTAACTATTAGCCATTTGGCCGAATATTTTTCTTTTTAGTTGGATTTAATATCTAATTAAATCTCATTTTTTTGAACTATTAATTTAATTATTTTTATTAACTCCACTTTTGTATAAATTTTAATATATTTTTAGAATAATTCAGGTAAACTAAATTAAAAGGAGAGGTGTTAAGTTCATAGGCACAATGATACCATTTTTGTCCTGATTACAATTTTATATTAAACAAAATATTTCTCGCGATGAGGGTTACCGGATGTATATTGATGTATGACACTGCAATCTTTACTGAATTACAAGATTAGGAACCGTCGGAAAATGATCTATTTTGGCGAAGTGTACCATTAGCAACAAAATCTATTGTTGCTGGTGGTATCAGTAACCCATTTGGTAGTTTGAATAACTCGTCGAAGCACCAAATCGATGTCTCGAATTTTAGGCAACAGTTCTATTTTCTATATTCATCAAAATAAATACTTCGATTCACGGTCATTATAAATTGTGGTAATTTTATTAATCAATTTGTACCTTTCTTATATGTATATCAATCTACCCAAAATGCTCTCTAATACAAATAATCACATGTTATATGGTAGCGAAGTGGAAAATTCAAGCCCTTGTTACACTAATTATACATAATATTTCAGATTATAAGTAAATGTTGACAGTAAGAAAATTCCTTTTTCAACATGTATTGATATTTTAGTCCTGACCCGGACTCAGTTCTGTTTACCTAATAATCCGAAAACAAGCCGTTTCAGGAAAATATGAATCGCAGCGTATTTTCCCAATATCAACAAGCTACCCGATGTCCACACCAGACACTCGAGAATCCGCCCCACCTAAGATCTAGCATTAGGAAGGGCGTTGATTAATTGATCTCCAAATAATATTCAGTGTATGTTTGCGATCTCCACTATCCAGTTGTGCCAAATAATAACAGTAACAGTAGAACTTAACATATACAAGTAGTTGGTGAAATAAAGTGACAATAGTAGTTGAATACTCAGGAATTGTACGCAATGCCATTAAGACCGCAAAAATAATACACCCGACACCGACATAGTCCGGAAATATGCAAGCCGACCGAGGACGGTATTCGAAAACCGAAATATATAACATAAGTATAATATAAGTGAATTAATTATTCGTTAAAAGAGAAAGACAAAGGGTAGTTAGAAAATATTAAATTAAAATCCGACAATTGAGTAGTATATGAAAAATCAAAATCAAGATATTATTCTGTTGGTTCTACACCATAGACAACTGAGGTATTTACTCTAAGGCTCTAAGGTATCCTTCCGTGGTCTCTCTGAATGGCATTACAGTAACTAGATAAGATACAGTACCGCATCCTATATAATGGCCCATGCATTAAAAAGAGAAAACCGATTTTACCCATAAATGGCGTCTCTTTCTGTCATTCAGCCGTCAGCTACTGTCAAAAAGATTTGTTCTGTTTATGTATATTTTGTGTTTCGAAGATTTATTTATAAGATGCCTAGTTATTTTTGTGTGAAAAGTTTTAAGGAGACTTATAATAAAGGTACAAAGTTATTTAGTACTCCTACCCCCAAAATAGTGACAATTAATAGTAAAAAAACCTTTTTAAAAACAAGCTTTTATGGAATAGTTCTAAGAAGAAGAAAATAAACTCTAAATCAATTTAAACCCACAAGTTTATTACGTTACACAATTTATGTGATATAAAAGCTTGTCGTAAGGTTTAAATTAATTTAAATATTATTTTCTTCTTTTTAGAGCTTTTCAATAGAAACGTGTTATTAAAAATGTTTTTTTACGATTAATTTATTTTTAATTTTTTAGCTATCGCTGGACATGTTTCTAAGTATGTTCATTTTATTTAATGCGTCATTGCTGCATGGTCATTTGCCTGTTAATTTAGTACAGTCTAGTTCTTCAATGAGGAGACCTAGATTTGACCTAGACTTTGACTGACCTCTACTTTTTTCAGCTTGGAGCTTACTTGTGCCTAACGAAACAAAAGTTTCGGGTTTGATTTTGGAGCTTTCCTTCTCTTAGACAGATTGCAAACCAATACTATTGACGCCCATCTCGCCAAGTTACAAAAGTCGTAGTGTGAAGCCAGCCAAGGCATACTTTTAAAATTCAGTTACAAGATTTGAGCAGAACAATTTGAGCCCTAAATCATAATCGGGGTTTCCAAAAACCCCGGGATAAATTTCAGAGGGATTGGAGCGACTAAGTATTTGATCTCTATCCTAGATCCGCCATCTTGAAATTTTTGTATTGCCAGCAGTAGACCGTTGTCGGTCCCTACAATATTTGTTCGATTACCGTCAAACTATCGCTTACCTTTGCCGGGTTGTAACTCTTTAAAATTGGTATAGCAGTCATCTTGTTTTCCGCCATTTTGAATTTTTCCCCTCAAACCCCCCCATTTGATATCCATATCATGAGGGTGCATAAAAAACATAGTCCACCATCTTTGGAAGTCCGCCATATTGAATTTAAAGTGACATCATTTTATTTTCGTAGTCTCCTTGGTAAACCCTTTCATTTAATGCCCATGTCATGGAAGTGCATAAAAAATAACTAGTCCGCCATCTTGGGCGGTCCGCCATATTGGATTTAGAATGGCGTTACTCAGCTAAACATTCATTGTCAACTAAACTAAACGTGTATTTCAGCACAATCGGTTGAGGATAACTGATTTAAATTCAGTTGAAAGATTCGACCCGAACAAACATACATAGATACATACTTTACATAGTTACATACATACATGTCACATACATGCAAGTTAAATGCGATACTTACCCATTATGTATGAACTGAAGTCGTATTTAATTTTCTACCCCAGGTAGAAAAATTTACGGAAATAAGATAGAACTAAACTTATTTCAAATAATATTTTCTGTTATTTCCATCCTCCTAATTCTAATAATATCGCCTCGAGATATAGATATCTTCCAAAACTATAAACAAAATTAATTACGCGATGAAAAGATGCCGTGCAAGGGAATTTTAGTTTTTTTCTGTGATCCCTTTCATGCCATATACTTTATGATCTATTAATATTTATCTGAGAAATTTTGCGACCAATTCTTGGAGCCATTAATCATGTTTCTGATGTTATTCGGATGATCTATAATTCTGATAGATTAGTAGTCATCTTTGCAGCGACGCCCCAGTGCTTAATTGAAGATATATAAAAAATGATACTAAAAATATCAACGCCACGTCGCAAGATTTAAAATTTCTTGTTCTATCTACAGACTTATTTTCTATATATATATATATATATATATATATATATATATATATAGATTTTCTACAGACATTAATATAATTTTCATAAATATATATATATATATATATATATATATATATATATATATATATATATATATATATATATATATATATATATATATATATATATATATATATATATATATATATATATATTATGATATGATAAATAACTATCGCACAGACTATAGTATAAGCGCAAGCACATACGCATCTCTGAACAACGTATATACTGTAGCAAACTAAATACTAAATTATTACCCAAAATAGTTCGGGTTCGAGAGTTTCTAGCTACGAACCAAAATAAAATGTCGAGGCAACGCCTCATACATAAATTGAAGTTACGCAACAGAAAGTGAATCTGATTGTCTTATAGTGTTTACAATTCGAAATTATATAAAATGAAAATCAAATTGTAAGAATTTTACGTAAAATTAAGTAAATTAAATATTATACATCAATCTGATTGACCAGATTATAACATCATAACAAGAAAGAAATAAGGTAACCAGAAAATGCAAATGTTTTTTTATACGGCATATCCGTAGTAACAATAAACAACAAAAAATATAGTCCAGCTAAGGCGTTCGATGAGGTAACAGACACGCTCCTAATTTTCATAAAAAATTGTTATGAATTAATAGTAAAACTAATATAATAATATTCAATTTTGTGCTAAATAACCAAGAACCAGTGTAAAAGGTATACAATCAGAAATAACTGCAAAAATAAGTGTTTTCGTCGCAATTAACGAGTAAGAAGTGGAAGGCTTGGTAGCGTCCCAGCCGCAGAAGAGATTTGTGATTAATATAAAAGAAAAAGGAAACAATTATTTTCTCCGCAAATTCAAATGATAAAGGAATATAAAGGCAAAAGCAGTAAATTAAAGGTTTGAGGGTGAATAAATTTCATAGCAGAGTATCAGCGATCATAGCAGCATTCCAGAGGTAGTACGGCGACATCCGCTAGATGACACCACCATCAGAGCCCAGCAGTAAAAAAAAAGGATTAACATAATTTTCAAAGGTAATAACAATTTCAAAATTTGCAACTTTTTAAGAAACATTGTGACGGAAGACTTGGTCCCATGTAGTATATATAAGTTACGTAGGTTTGCGTAGGGTAGATATAAGGTTTTCTGATTTGTTTATTTTATTAATCCATATATGACAATTAACATAGTCATATCCAATCAACTTCTGCTTTCTTTTTATTTTTAAACTTTTCAGGAAATATTTTAAAATAATTCAATTTGAGAATACAATTCAACAAAATTCAATAAATTTAATAAAATATTCACTATTTTGCAAAAGTAACTTCAGTTTAAAAAACTTAATCTTGCAAAGAAATTTACTTATCTTTACTTATCGCCTAGTTTTAATATATGCCTACGGTCCTGTGGTAGGTACCTCCGGGATTAGTTTAAGCCATCTACAGGGTGATATCCTCATGTATATTAGTATAAGTTAGCATCAGGATAGAAAACTTTGTTAATTAAATTTAAAGGATGATGTAAACATCTAATATTTTTTGTAAAATTAATCATATATATTAATTTTTAAAAACAACAAAACAACAAAAGAATTTCAAAATATTTAAAATTCTAATGCATCAAAAAAAATATTGAGGTCACACATACATCAGTTACGTTCACAGTCGTATTCTGAACGCTACTCAACTAAAGCTAATTTGCTGATACAATCAATCTCAGTTTCCCGGTAGTGGTCCCTTGTCCTTCAACTCTAAAACGTCTTGGATTATATAACTAAGCAGTGACAGGGGCCCACGCCGACAATGATTAAAAACATAACATGAAATATTTGACAGCTTAAAAAACAATTATAACATAATGAATAATTTCAATCCAGAATGTCTCTGTCTCAAATGTTGCTACATTTTCATTAAATTAATAAATATTTACGTTCATACGAACAATCTATTTTCGAACAATCGCTCGGAAAATTATATAACTCTGTCTCACTGGAGCCAAATAATTCCCTATTTTATCGCTAAAGCGTTTCTCTTGATAGATAGAGTTGTCGAAGTTTTGCGATCAAAAAGTGTCATTTAGGAAAGGGCGAGAATGAGAGAGTTGCTTTATAAAGTCGAATTTCATGTAGAATATAAATTCACAATTTGATGTTAGCAGGAATAATGCACAAATTCCAGCATTGCTATTAGCAGTTTTCTCTGACCTATTTGACTTTAAATTCGATATCCAGAGGAGTCTCGTGTTCGGGAGAATCAAGTTATCCGTAACGATAATTCCTCAGAAATATGACATATGACGTAAAATATGACGTAACGCTCCTTCGGGCAAAGTCGGCTCGAGTCGACTAAGTGAGAGAGGATCAGTCGGCAGAGCGAGACAGTAGAGAGAGTTTGTGGGTATTGAATGTGACTGGGGCGTCACGTTCGTCTATGTAACGATCAGTCGATTAAAGTCCACTCGTTGACTAAGCGAGAGGGAAAAACTTCCATAGGCTTCCATAGGCCTATTGTTTCATTCTTAGAATATAATAGCAGTGAAGAAGTCCAATCAGAGGAAAATTCCACAATATAATGTACAAATATTATTGTTTATTTTGTAACTAATATTACTTCATGGGTACAGAGATAAGAATAAATAATTTTATTTTTAATTTTTTTATAAAATATACACGAAACAAAAAATATAAATATAAAAACAAAGAAAAATAAAAGACCTATTATTTTTCAAAATATATTATATACAATATATTTTTTATCCCAAAAAATCAACTATTATTTTTCTAATATGTACGACCGATTATCTAATATCATCTGAATCATCGACCGATTTGTATGACCCTGGTTTTATTTAAAAATGTACTAGAATTAGGCCCATTTATGATAAAATGTACTTTTGTACTTTGCTGTCGAAAAAGTACTAGAAATAGTACAAATATACTAAAATGGCAACACTGATCGACTGCCGACAGTGTTGCCAGATGGAAATTTCACTCGTAGGACGCCGGGAAAAACAATTGATTGGTCTATCCGAACAGTAGGTTTTAATTAAATGCAATTTTTTTTACAAAACAAACTAAATATAAAAAAAGAACGAAAATATAACGAAACTTTATTAAATACATTTTTTAAACATAAACTCAAAAACATAAATGAAAAACGATAATAAAATATTCTTTTGCAAAACAATAAAAAAATCTGAAACCTGAATAATAATCTATACGTAAGTCATAATTTTTGTGAAGTTATGTAAAGTAAAAATAAATAGATACTGGCATATAGAATTAAACTCTTAATAGTGTTTAAACTATATACAAATGTAAAAAATAAAACGGTACTTATTAAATTTATTCCGATTCTGAGTCGGTTAGTACAGATTTTTTTTGTACATTTGTGAATTATGTAGCTTCACTAGCTCTTTAGAGTCAAAATTAAAACATGAGTTTTCTTTTGACCTCAATAAATAATTTCGAGTTCCTGATTCCCGCCGACTTAGGGGATTCCCCAAGCAGAATGAGCATTTTTAACGTACATACCTACTTAGGGAACATCTCCTCGGTTTATTATTAGGCGATGACAGTAAAATGCAGAGCATTTTTAATGTGAATAGGTGGTGAATGTATTTACTGGCAATGTTGTACTGAGTAATATCAACAGGAGATTTGAACGTGAAAACAGTACAATAGTAGGTTGAAGATAAAAACAGTAGATCTACTGTTAAAATAGTAGGTCTGGCAACAATGACTTCCGAAGTGATGGTCCGTCGCAGTACTTGCCATCTATGAGTAGGTTATTCGGAGCGACATACAGTGGGGGCCACATCTAGCGCCGGTTGCCTGAAGCGTCTGTGTCACGGGCGCGTACGGTCAACGTGTATTAACGGGTGCGGTGTGTTGCGGGTTGTGGTAATACGGACGGACGGTTACAGTATATATTTTTCACTTCTATCGTGTGGTCATAAGCACACACCTACCGTTTATTTACTGGAAGGATTTCTAAAATAAAACAACTATGCAGTTACTTAAATTCTAATTACCATTTGTTATATTAATATCATATATACATATAAAAAGAACCTATAACATAGTTAAAAATTATAACATATTTATTCTATAAAAATGCTTCAATGATTTAATAACTTTTGACTAGATCAATTTAAATTCCCCTCTGACCACATATTCTTTAGTAGTGTGTTATTTTAGTAAACTTTAACAACTCATATTTTATATTTTAAGAATACTTCTGCATTAATAGAATTATTAGAATTATTAGAATTAGAAGGAGGTATTGCGTTGCATTTATTTGTACAAACAATATTAACCCAGTTGTATTGTTATTATTTATACTCATCATATTACAGAAGCGACGACAAGCAATGCCGATGACGATGATGATGAAAACGAGGAGGATATGTATAGTGATAGCACAGACGCAGATTCAGAGGATTCGTGGGATGAATAAGCTATTTTTTATTTAATTTAACATTTATTTTTTAATGGTAGTTTTTAATTAAAAGTTTTATATTTTTTTACAGAAATATTTTTTTGAAGAAAAAGGAAAAAAATTTAAAAGAAAGAGAGATTGTAGTCCATTCAGTCAATAAAATTATTAATTGTTGCCAAGAAAACAAATTTTTGATGAAATTTCCGATTAAAAATGGATTCGTTCATTACTATGGAAGCACGATGTAGCTAATTAAAGTTTAACCATAATTTTTTATTATTTAACCATTATTTAACCATTATTTAACCATTTAACCATTTATTATTTAACCATTTTTATTATTTAACCATTATTATTTAAAAAATTGTTTCTTTCGAAATATAAACGCAAAATTTGTCCGACAATTCATATGCTACATCGTTTCTGTCGGACACTTATTCTATTTAATATAAAATGTGTTTCCTTACATGTGTTATAAATGTCGGACAAGAGGTAATAAATGAAGTGATTAGCGGGAAATCGACATGTTCACCGCGTCGGACTCTCGACAAGATGCATGATTTTTGTCGGACACTCTTACCTTGCAATTCACAGTAATTAAATGAAGTGATTGGCCAAATATCATCTTGTAGGTGATGAAAAAACATACCCCGAAAATTTGACATATTACGCGTGTCGGATGCTCTCACAGAAGCGGCCATCTTGTCGGACCAGCTTTATTTTTGGGTTCTACCGGCATCGTGGTGCAATCTAAATAAAAATTATATGGTAGGTCATAAAAAAATATAGAATCGTTAAATCGACACGTTTAAGAGGCGGGGGAGTGAAAACGATGCCTATTCAAGACGTGGCATGTGAAAAACTTGTCCGACTCGTTTAGATGAACAGTTCGGCTAAGCTTGTACGTAATAATTGAAAAAAAATGGTTTGGTCCCGGGGACTATATGGTATTGTCCTATACCTTAGGAATTATTTTATTGAAAGTATTCCTTTTTAAATGTAAATCAAAACAAGTTATATGATGTAACTTATCATGTTCACGTTTAATAAATTGACATTCGCAATAAAAAAATTCGCAATAAAAAAGTTATCTTTCCTTTCAGATATCAAGACAAAACAAAAATATTAAAAATAAATTCTAAATACACTGGCGGACAAAATTAACGCAACGCAAAAAAATGTGCCCAACTTTGGAATACATTATTTTTTGAACCCGTCGCCAAATTTAGATCATCTTAAATTTGTTGTTTAATCAAAAAATTACATACATACAGGCTGTACCAATGACGATAGTTTTTTTCTCAAACATTGAAACATTAAATATAAAAAAGTTCAGCGAATTCACTACAACATTTCCGACAATTTAAAAAAAAGATCATCTAAATTAGACGACGGGTTCAAAAAATAATGTATTCCAAAGTTGGGCAAATTTTTTTGTGTTGCGTTAATTTTGTCCAGCAGTGTATATCTGCAAATATACCATAAACAGCAGAAGTTCTCATTCCTCGATGTCGTGTGCCACTTACACATCCTAAATAACTTGATTTTACCGCATCATGACAATAAACCTAAAGTAAAGTAAAAACTTTCCCTTTGAAAAGCTAAGCAATTTGTCATCGTTATAACATGTGCCGTAGGGCTGGTAAAATAAAGATTTTCTCCGAATTCGAGTGTAAAATTACCGTATTAATGTCGCAGAAACTTTCTAATCTCCCAAAACAGGGCGGAAAACTCATATAAGACATCCTCGTTAAACTGAAACCAGTATAATGATAAATTCATTACAACTTAAATAGACATTATAATTAATTAATGCAAAAGTTTCCTTAAATGACTACATTAATACTTTAACTATTTGATGGTACCTATTATGACAAGTTTCTCAGTATCCTTACTTTCTATGAGAGCACTGATCAAAGGTGGTAAAACACTGATATGATTATCCATGTCTTTTCGCGTACAAACTTAAATCACTTTAATGATGAAATTAGTTCACGCTTTATATGTTAGCACCCTTATTGACACAATGAAATTGTATGTAATTGATGCTTCTAAAATCTAAAGTGTTAAGTATTATCACTATGTTCATTTTAGTACTATATAGTGCACATTATATAGTTTAGCATTAGTCGTGTAAATGTACTCGGTATAGCTAATTATTTCTACCCAAACGCCTTTAAAACTCTTTTAAAAAGAAAAAGAAAAGAATAGTAAAACTGACATATTGAATAATATGTTAACAAACATGGCGCTCAACGTTGCAGAGAAGTAATAACATCCAGTGGTGGCCCAATTCATTACTAATAATGGTTAAGTTTTAATGTTTAATATTGTTAAATAAAATATGTTAATGTAAATGTGAGACTTATGATTCTAAAATATTTAGATTTAGTAAGATTTACCGTTTTACACCTTGGTATCTTTTTCCGCAAAAAAAATATAGGAGTAAAATTTAAAGAAAGGTTTTACAGCAGACGCCTATGATAATTCTTTTTTTTATAAAACTTTCCTATAAAACAAAATACAGGATGTTTGGTTAACGCTGTGCACAAGATAACAGTTGAGTGAAAAAACAGACCTTCGTTTAACACCTAGTAAAAGAATTTCTTTCTATGTTAAATTTAAACAGATGAGTTGGACGCCAATAAAACTTCCCTTATAACGCTGAAAATTTGATACAAATCCGTTTACTGCGTTAAAACGCTTATCTTTCGTAATATCCGACACATTTTGAGGTCTAATAACTTTGCGTTTGAAAAACCTCTATGTAAGTTTGTCGTGTTGTTCGATAAAAAAAATAAAAAAAAATGTTTTGCAAAAAAATACAGTGTTTATAAAATGATTTTAATCAAAACATGGAATTCAAGAAATTTAATAACAAGGGAAACTAACATAATGATTACTAGCTTAATTTTGCCTAAACTGTATTTTTTTGCAATTTTTTTTTGAGTTTTTCTATCGAACTTATATATCTATCAATATATACAAATATATATGTATAAATAGTATGTGTATATATTAAGTAATGAAAAGGCAAAGTTTACGGAATTATTTTAATTCGTAAACTTTCTGGAGAAATAGAGGAATAACGGAAAATAAGGAAGTTAAGTTTATTTGAAAAATATTGAAAATTACATGTAAAGTCGCTTCCCAAAAGTACACGACTTTCCGTGCCACAGTCATTTTTCGTTAATGTAAATCGGGTTTTGTTCTAAAATTGTTCTGTGACGTGCAATAAGAAAATTGATATTTTGTTTATTGGGCAAAAGTTTGATAAAAATATTACAAAAAATTAATATTTTATAGCAGAACCTAAGACACTTTCCAATCGCCATAATTAATGACCTCATATCGTAACTATCCACAAGTTCTTCCCAAGCATCTTCAACTACTTCCCAAAGCTGATTAGCGTTTTGAGGTCTGAAACGTTGTTTATAAATATGTTTAGTTACGTAAGCCCAAACGTTTTCGATAGGATTCAAGTCTGGACTTATCCTATCCTATCCTATTAACAAAAATTGTAAATAAGTCCCAAAAGAAGTTGTATAATTAAAAAATTGTTCACCTTCTGAAAGATAAAATTCCCAGCCGTCCACTGTGACAAGATTGAAAAGTCTTTTCATCAGAAAAAGCGACATTAATCCAAAATTCAATGTTATTATCTATCAAGTTATTTGCAAACTCGTCCTTCTTTGCTTGTGCGCATTTGAAAGAAAAATTTCAGGGACAGCAGCAGACAAGTTAATTTATCAATATGACATAATGTTCAGAATGAAATTATTTTGACGTATAAATTGACTAATTATGAGATGACTATGATTCAAGGTCACAATCAAAGTAGAAAAATATGCCGTGCACTTTTGGGAGGCGGCGACTATACATTAAAAATGCTCTAACTATTGAAAGGTTGAAGATAATACTAAAATATCATATATTCTTGAAGGGAACAGTCTAAAATAGTTTCAGTCAAAGTGTCAAGCGGTAATGACAAATCCATGTTTTCCACCCCGGAAGCCCTCCGGATCATTGCTAAATACTTGGAAAAACCATTAAATTTTCGTAGTTTTTTCAGTTTCGCCAATTTTTAATACTTGTCTTACGGCAAAAAGTCACGATGTAAACTTTTTAAGTATACTAAATTTCCAAATTTGAGAATAATTTGATCTCGATAGACCAAATAAATCCGAAGATACGGCTGTACAAACACGGCAAATACGGCAAAATTTCCAAAAAGGGAAATTTTAGAATTTCTTAAAAGTTTTCGATAATGTTGACCATTTCACAGCAAAAAATATGTTATTAAAGTGCACTAAATTGCAACAAAACGAGACCACTTTGCTTTATGTAGATCTGAAAGTTCCTGAGATACAGCTGTTCAAAGTTGTTGAGGTAAGTAAGCAAATATAAGAAGGGTTTGTAAAATAAAGTAAATAGAGCAATAGTTGTTTTGTCGAAGATAACATCAGGTGAGGACGTTGTTTTATCTCTACGGAGACGTTCAGAGCTCTTGGCGTTTTTTTCTAATGCGCCAGACGGATACTCATCGAAAACTACAGTTATATTTTAGCCGTAGCGATTTTGCAAGTATTGGACATACCTGACGCCCATTTCTCCAAAAGACCCACTTTGGGCCTCTGTGGAGCAGATGTCCACCATCCACAACTACGTACGTACCTTCCTCTGTTGGTTCTCATCCAGACTTACAGAATTCAATGCTTTATAGAATGACGACGTACCCTTCCCGATTCCATCTTCAGTAAATAGTGTCAAAGGAAATGGTTGCAATTCATGCGTGAAAAAGTTCTTTAATTCTTGGTTAGTTTTTTTCAAAATACATAGTCTATGGAACAAAGTGAAGCAAGCGTCCTTTAACATCAGCTCCTTCCCAATGTTTGTATTGTGGCAGTTAACAGCTTCCCTTCCCACGAGAGCACTACTTAGTGAAATTATGGAATAATACTCGGGAAATTGAGCGTGAATGGAGTTCTTCAGCATCTTATTCGTCTCTGGTCATTCTGTTTGCTTGTACATTATGTACATTATGTTGCTCAGACATACTACTTGTAATGTCGCAGTAGCTTTCCACGTTTGTATATACATTTCAGAGGTAGACCATTTCTAATGTCCATCGGGTTAGCACATTGTCTCTCATTGCGCTATAGCGGGTCAGACCTCCGTACGATTTCATTGATCACATGAAACAATCGTCATGTCTGACCACATATCGTACCAATTTTTTTTGCTGCTCCAGATTGTGACGCACATTCAATACTAATCAATGGACGTTTTGCTAAGACCTCAGCGATAAATTTGGTCTCTTCTTGGTTAGGCTTTTTCATGTATATCCTTTTCCTTTCACTTTGTTGAGAAAAAGCCTTGTTTTTCAATTTTTTTTGTTATGTATAGATGGATTCTGAAATTTATTTTCCACAAATGCGATACCATTCCAGAAGTATCTAATATATAACTAGCCTTTTTTTTAGATATTATAACATTCATTTAAGGTAATATCTTGTTCCACTTCTAATACTTTATACTTTCTATTTGATTTCTGTTAACTTTGCAGAAATTTTGTCTTGGGGTCCATGGGGACCCGTCCAAAATACGGGTCTCTCTTATGGACATTTCCTAGGTCGATTGGCAGGAAAAAACTTTATTGCATTCAAAGCAAAATACTGCCATTTTTAAAGTCTAATTCTCAGTAATCTGGCGTGGCCATGTCAAATGTTAATTTTCATCTGACAAACAAATTTCCGAAAGTGTGATCTGTGACTCCGAAAACACCGATACCAAACCGAGTTTGAGTCGAATGGGACCATAAATGATGAAAACGCCTGCCATCTTGGATATTAATTTCTTTAATATGTCAAAAATCCGTGATCTGCTACCACTAAAACCTCAAAATACTGATGAGTAGATTCGAACTTTAACTCACAAAATTCATCAGTCATGTTATTCTGACAAAAAATCTTGATCTGTTACCCCCAAAAGCCCGAGCTTGTTAAATGTTAAATATTTATCTTGGCAAAAAATCGTGATTTCCGACCACAAAATTCCCGAGACACCGATTTTGAGTCGATTTGGAGCATAAATGACAAAAACAGTTTGAATATTTATTTTTTTTTTGGAAATTTTGCAAACTTTGAACAGCTAATACAAAATTGCCTGGCTTAATGACAAAAACTAAAAAAAAAATCCGAAAATTTTGTGGTTTAAAAAGTATTTAATAATGATCCGGAGGGCTTCCGAGGTGGAAAACATTGATTTGTCATTACCACTTTATTCCATACAACATATAAAAAAATCAGAACTAGCTCATCTGATGCCAGGCGACACCCCTTGTCAAAGTCCCAGAGTCAACAATTATTGTGTTCATTCCATTTCCCTCTATTGGTACCCCCTGTTAAGCATTGATTGATTGAACTACTCGTATATACTCGTATATGTAAAAAATAATGGACGGTTTAGAGTTAATTAGCTATAACCAAGACATTCACCGGAACCCTGTGGTAATATTAGTTTAGTTTAAAATTGTGGTGTTCATATTGGTAATAAAGTGTGGATGGCCACCATGGGCACCAGCCTCCCCACTTTGTATAGAAAAATGCCGATAGGAAAGGTACTCCGTGGGAATAGGCTGTTCCCTTTTGACGGCGCGTCTTTGCTTCTTGACCTTGAGATACCCCAAGACCGAAACTAAAACTATAAACACAACGAATCCCATGCAGCAACCTATGATGAGTCCCAATCGCCGCGTGAGGATGGATTGCACTCCCAGAGAATGATCAGGAAGGATGCCCAGTCCCACATGCATACTGTCTGGGGCACCTAAAGTGCTGACTTCGGAGCACTTGCTGGTCGGGGAATCCACCAGAAGCGGGAGCATAGCGTCGTTGAAAATCTCGAGATTGTCACGTGTTGTGTCGTTCTCTGGTTTGCGGATTGCCAGACGGGATTCGGCGGTTTCCCTGCGGTGCGATGCCCAGTTCCCTAGGGCGAGCACGCATATTAAATATCTCGTGCCCGGATAAAGTTTGGAAAGTTTCATAGATCGTGAGGAACGATCCAGCATCTTTCCGCGAATCTGGAACAAAGGAAAGAAATGACAGTGAGTTACGGTTAAGCGATTCCATCTACAGCAATATCATTTGTCGGGTACGACGAGTTGTGCGGAATAAATAAAACACCTTCTGTGGTTTTAATGCTCCTGGCTTTCGGGTTGTTTGATAATAATAATAGGTCTAGAAATATTACCTCAGGGACAGAACGTGGCGTGAAACATGCGCTTACATTTTGTTATGTTTTTTAACGGTTCGTTTTTGGTGCAGGTATTATAAGATCTTCTTGAGTAATATATCGTAAGTTTGTCTCAGCAAACTTTTACGTCTTTTATGAAATAAATTTCTGCAATTATTGGTTTTCAGCATTAATGATAAATATTGGTAAGCGTTGATTGTTAAATAATGAAATGTTATTATAAATAATTTATTCATGTCATGAATAATTTTTCAATATTGTAAAGGATATTTGTTATTGTTATATGTCAGGGTTCTTTTTGTTATAAAAATTTCCAAGGAAGCTTTCTTTTTTTATCGATTCTTTTTATCTTTATAAGATATTTATCGGAAACGCCCACTCCAACTCGGTCCGGAATATATTGCTTAAACAACTGAAAGGAGAAATTTTAGCGTTTTTTTTAAATATCCGAAAATATCAATAATAGGACAAAAATCAAGAATAGAAATTTATTTTTCAATAAATTCTACATAAAAAGAGCAATTGATTGGTGAAGTAGTTTTGAAGATAGAACCGTGCGAAGGAGCTAGTCGCGGGTCACATCAGCGTAAGAGAGAAAGAGTTGAAATTATTATGAATGTGGTAATTAAAGAATTTAAGATACGAATTCTGATAAAATACACTTAGCCGCAAAAATAACGCACAACCAAAAATTATATTTAAAAGTTGATTTTCTCGCGAATTGATAGATCGGTTTCGAAAATTTTTGTTTGAGCTGAAGCTTTTTTCTTTGGTAATTGCACTGTAAAAAATGTTTTATTCATATTTCAGTTTTAGGCTTATACAGAGAAGCAAAAATGAGAATAGTTTTTTTACGTTAAATTTGAGACACCCAGTAGGGAGCATTAGCGACAACAACGGATGCATAATGAAATCATACTGTAGCCTCATGTTTTCTGAACATTTTGTTTTCTAAATTTCTCTGATATCTGCAATATCAAAGAAAATACATAGTTTTATACCAGAACATGTTTTTTTTATTAAAATAACATTTTAACAAGAATACATAGCTAGAATACATAGCTGTCTCAGTGCCCTACCAATAATATCCCATATGTGCTCAATAGGATTAATATCGGCACGATGCGGTGGCCAATTTACAGGTCGATTTACTTCATGCAGATATTCATTGACGATGCGCGCTACATGAGGTCTTGCGTTATCGTGCATTAGTAAAAATTTTTTCGCAATGTACGGACATCAAAAACATTAAAGAGCTTCCAATAAAAAAGGTTGTTTCATGTATGTTTCACTCTGCATAACGCTCACCTGGCCAGCGGACGAACTCTTAGACGTCTATCGGAGCTATATAGAGAAAACCTGGATTCGTCTGTAAATAGAACGTGTTCCCAGTCCTCAATAGTCCAGTTTATAAGCTCCCTGGCGAATTGCAGTCTATATCTGCGGTGGTCTGCATTTAATCTAGGGCCTCTCGCTGGAACTCTGACATGTAAATTGTCTCTCCTCACTAATGCACGATAACGCAAGACCTCATGTAGCGCGCATCGTCAATGAATATCATGAATATCATGAATTTACAGTTCTAATATTTACTTCATGTAGTAAATATTAGAACTGTAAATTGGCCACCGCATAGTCCCGATATGAATCATATTGAGCACTTATGGGATATTATTGGTAGGGCACTGAGACAGCATCAACCACCTCTTGCCAACCTGCAGCATGTTCAAATAATGGTTATCGATATTTGGAATGGACCTAAATCAAATATCCAATTTAATATCAAATATGCCTCGTGCGTCATTTTTGCGGCTAAGTGTATATCAAATTTATTCAGGATCATGCTACATATTATATTTATTGTGTTTCATACAACCATTCTCCTCCTTTTGCATTTAGTGGTGTCCAAGACTAGTTGCCTGCTATTTCCGATTCTCTGATTTCATGATGTTTCATGGTTCCTTCAATCTTCAGATTTTGTAGTTTCAGCTTCTCCCGTCCCTTCATCATCTTAATTTGATATCTCAACGGTAAAAAATTCCTTGTTATCGATGTCAATATGTTCATCAAAGTCTCTTCAATGTCAATTCTGAGTGCTTCGATATTGGAGCAACTCTGACCTTCACATTGGGAACAAATAATTGATGAATATTTTAGCCCATGTTTACGGTATTCCATCACTAACTCAATATAGTTGAGAAAAAACAAGAAAAACAAAAAAAAAGAACCAAAATATAACAAAACAAAACAAAAACAGCAACAAAAATCAAAAACCAGCAATAAAAGAGACATAAGAACAGCAATGAACAATTAGAGAAGACTCACAAATAACTTACCAATGACATAGAGTTAATAAATATGTACACCCACGCTTCTCAGTCGCTTTGCATTTTATCAACTAACAAAAACTAAAACAGCAATTAACAACCTGCGAAATCCTACACCACTTCCATTGCCATACACAAAAGAAAACCACCACAAACCAAACTCATAATAATGGAAAGCCCAGAGCACGTCATGTTTTAATAACGGTAAAAATTCCCCGGCAAAAGTATCATAAGTATGATAGACGTCAAGCATATTTGCCCACATACGCAGTCAGTCAGATAATTGGATTTTTTTGCATATAGACTAAACAATGCATGCACTCTTAGAATCTGCAATAAAAAACATGCTAAATGAACCCATTCTAAAAAAAAATTATCGTCTTCAATGTCGATAAGTGGTAGATGTCGGGATATGGTAGATTTTATAAATTCAGTGTGCAACAAAATAAGTTGTTGTTTAAGTGTGTATAGCACACTATTTTACATTTTTAATATTTATATAGGGTATTTCATTAAGAATGATAGGATTTTAATTTTAAATAAAACAACAAAGGTTTGACATACCCACTTAATTCTTGCTTTATTTTGAAGCTTAGATAATGCAGTTATGTTCGGAATAAGATAACGGTCAACCACGGCTTCGTTGACACTGGCGCACCCGGTCGCTCCAATTTCTGGTCACTCTGTGCAATACATCCGGCTGTATGTCGCCAATAACTTGACGAATATTATCTTCCAAGTGATTCAAAGTATGTGGGCTGTTGGCATAGACTTGTGCTTTCACATAGTCCCTAAGAAAATATTCCAATTCACAAATCCTCGCCGTGAGATGATCCAATCGCCAAACCTTTCCCTCAGCAAAGCCAGCGTAGCATTCGCTGTATGGCACGTAGCGCCATCTTGTGGGAATCACATCTCTTCAATATTGATGTTCTCAAGTTCTGGCCATAGAAATTCGGGTAACATGGTCCTATAGCGGTAGCCATTCACGGTTACGGCTGTTCCATCTTCATATCGGAAGAAATAATGCAACGGAATGCAACGGAACATGTAACACTTCTGGGTTGTCCTCGCACCAATAGCGGCAACTTTGCTTATTAACAAAGCCATTCAACCAAAAATGTGCCTCGTCTGAGAAGACGATTTCTTGGCGAAAATCAGGATCGTGTTCCAAGTGCTCAAGGGCCCAGTCAGCAAACTCTCGACGCGACCTGTGATCATTTGGTTTTAGTTACTGCGTCAATCCGACTATATAAGGATGCAACCCCAGACCCCAATGTGGCTCATCGCCAACACTGGCCGCTGGAGCTGCAATGTTCTCACTTCGCACGTTTCGTCATCTCTTTATTGTCTGGTAAAGTTTACTTTCGTTCAAACTTTTCCACTGTGCGTCGTATAACCTGCGCAGAGTACCGATGACGGCGACCCAATTCTCGAGTGAATAAACGTTGAGTACCAACAACTGGGCTACCGACACGTGTCAAACGCTGCAGCAAAACGCTGCAGCAAACTGCACACTATACTACTAGTACTACTATATAACTATACTACACTATATAACATAGTACCAACTTGAAATAAAAAAAAATATTTATTAGGAACCGAATAATCTATATTTGAAAAACTATCACCCATATTGAAAGACCCTTTACTTAATTTATTTGTAATACAATAATTCTCAATTTTAAATAGTTAATCCTGAATAAAAATGTAAAATCCTCGCACATTTCGAACAGCAAAATCATTGATCTACAAATTAAATAGTAATGCCCCAAATTCTATCCCTGTGAGACACCTGAGATGGCCATGAAGTGACTTGATTGATAACCATCATAAGTTACAAATTGACCTCTGCTAGAAAACTGTGAAGCGAAAAGTGAAACAAGGGAATTATTAATTGCTGTTAAATCAAACCACCACAGGTTTCGGTCAAAGACCTTAGGGAAAATTAGTATAAATCACATCTACCTATCTTTACA
Organism: Tetropium fuscum; assembly: GCA_964058915.1. Taxonomy (NCBI): domain Eukaryota; kingdom Metazoa; phylum Arthropoda; class Insecta; order Coleoptera; family Cerambycidae; genus Tetropium; species Tetropium fuscum. Next base: position 909,846 of record CAXKVY010000209.1, on the reverse strand, counting down.
ATTCGTTACACTGGATACATATTGTCACAAAGTAATCAGTAAGTTTGTAAGTGTAGATCGTAGAAGTGTAGATTTGGCATGCCGATATCAAATTTTTCACAGCCGGATAAATGTGATGCGTAGGTTTTCCTTTTTTCTTCACATGTATTGCTTATCTTCTATTGGGGATATACCTTGAAGGAAAGGTATTACCTTCCAATTTCTGCGAATTCCAATGTTTTACGATTTTTGTTTGTACCTTAAAATTTTATTCATTGCGCTTGTTCTTAATTTCTATGAGGTTTGCTTCCTTGGAATTAAATGGCACACCAACCTTCTTGGCTGCCTTTATCGGATGTTTCGTGATGTGTTTCAATTATTCTCTGCATGTTCATGTGTTGAACATTATACTCTTCCTCTGTTTATGTTGCTTTCTGTTATTATTTTGTTTAGTCTCAGTTTATACAACTTACTTGATAACGGATTGCGTTGTGGTGGACCATTCCTTACTACAAGCTCCGTGAATTCGTTACCGTTTATCGTACTGCAATGTTCTGGCATTGCCATAGTTATACTATACGAATATAATATAAAGTAATATTATGTTGGATAGTTTCCATAAAAGGGATACTGATATCTAGACTGATACTTGAGTGTGAGAAACTGGGCAATGACATCCAAACAGCGTGACGCCTTTGTAGCTTTCATAAATAATTAACACATTTATAAGCTGTAGGCGTTCTCTTCGGAACGTTTTCTGAACTTTGCCGTTATAATACATTTACTGGTACTCTAGCAGGCGCAAAAGTGACAGGAATTATACTACTGTACTCCTTTTATTTATTTATTTTTTGAAAACAACTTTAATCTGAATACCGGAAATGTTTATTTAATTCAGCACAATGGGAAAAACGCAAGCGAAGCGCTTCAAAACAATGTGCAAAGTATTCAGGATCACAATGCAGCTTTTATTACAAACGCTATTTGGTGATTTGAATAAGGACTGCAATCTATTTTAAAATTATGTATAGGAAAATGTTTTCATTACTGCCTATCACTCGTATATTCATAGCATATCTACAAAGCGTTCAAAGCAAGCACTGATGATGTTCAGTTTATTGCATTCAGGATACAATGGATACGTCAACATTGAGTAAATGAATCTAAAGAAAGTTAGGAAAAGAAGGCGAATTTAGACCCGAACCTCAAAGATATTCTCTATAATACTTGCAGCCCGCGAAATGATAAAATGCTACACAAGTCTCTGCTTTTTGGGCTACAGTTAGAACGCTAGAACTGACGAAAAAAATCGAAAATTCTGATAAGGGAAGCAACCTCAAAACCACAACAAAAAATGATAATTTTATCAGTTTTTTAAATATTCTCAAAAAAGAGAAAGAAGAGAGAGCTTTTGAAGAGAGAGCTCAAATTACCAATAAAATGGTACCCCACACTTTGTTATTGATAGTTTGAGACGCCTGATACACTCCTCCAAATTTAAGTAATATAATATTTTAATGTAAAGTCACATATAAAATATCTCCTTGTTTCGAAACAAACATTGAAATTATCTTCGAATCTCTTCGAATTATTAACATTTATCGTAACTGTCAACATCGCAATCACATTTAATCTCAAATGTATTTTGGAAATAACCTAACGATTGCCTAAACAGCCAATATAAAATATCAAAAAAGCAACTAAATAAAGAAATTAAAAATGAAAAGAAGAACGGGTATGCCAAAAAAATAGGAACATCAAATAATAATAATAAAACAGAAACGCTCTGATCCACAACGAATGAATAACTCGGCGAATAAAAACTCAAACAAACAGAATTAAATACTAAAATTCATTAACATTATATCTGATAACAAAAAAACTAGCAATCTATTCGGATATTATTTTGCAAATTCTGTAAAAAATCGTCGATAAACAACCTTCAGAGCGCAGTATACTATATACCTAACTATACGTCAATATTTTTAATTTTAATAACACTACTTGAAGTTAATAGTTATTTACATTACTAGCTGCGAAAGCGTACTTTTCGGTGCGAGGCTATTTCAATACGTCCGAGCACCTAAAATGGCTTTTGCAGCGCGTAATGTATTAAACTCTCATTCTTCCATCGATTTTATTTAAAATACATAATTTAAAGATGCTGAAAATCCTCTCAGACCAGGGCTAAAGCCTTTGAAAATGGTAAAAAGTGAAAAAAAATAATAGTAGGATGAAACCCATTGGAGAAGGAAGAGAATATAACAAAAATGAAAGGAAAAATAATTTACGGGCGATCTGAGGTCGGGAAGTGGAAGGGGGTGGGTTTTTAAGGGTATAAAACGGTTTATCTCGATTTCCGGCAAAACTACAAGTCCTATCGAAAAAAGTTAAATAGCAAAGTTGTAGATAATAAAAGAATCTACAACTTTTGTCCACACTTTTTTTTACATAACCTCAAAATTTATGTGTAAAATTCATATAACCAAGTTTTTGGTTTTTTATTTTTCTTATACCTACAAAAAATAAAAATTTTAAAGAAATTTGGTGAAAACTTATCTTTTTATATCCCAAACACACTGTAATTTTTTTAGTTTAAAATATTTATTTTTTCACCTTATTCTGACTTAATATCGAAAAAGCACCCTAATTTTCAATCGAAAATTCTCGCGCCAGAATATCTGCTTTTTTTTAAAAGTCGGTGGGCTTTTTGTTCGTTGAAATCTCTACTTTCTGATAGGGCAAAAAATATACATTGCTATGGTAAATATTCTCAGAAAATGTAAAGAAACGAAAAAAACTCGATTCCGAAAATTTTTGTTTAAATATTATGTATAATTTTGAACTGTTTACTAAAATTTACACTTTAATTACTCGAAAAACGTAAATTGCTAAACAAAAAAATTGCAAATCGAAATATACTACTATAATTAACAACAACCAAATAAGTTAATAAAGTTAATATTTAATAAGACAGCTACAATATTTTGAGATCTTCTTTAAATTATATGCGTAGATGTGTCAAAGTTGTAGAATCTTCTTTATATTATATACGTAGATGCGTCAAATTTGGTCAATATTTTTTATAAAAAAGATGCAAACAAAGAAGACATCGAAAAAAATGGATTACAATTAATCAAATCTATCTATATATGTAAAAATGACAATATAACAGTGAATCAATTAAGATTTCGAAAATATCAATTGACAAAAACTAAATCATCTTTCATATTGGCAAATATCCCACCCACAGAAGGCACACCAGAACAACAATTTTACAGGGCATATTATCAGCTTAAAATTTGGCTGGGCAACGAACTGACAGCGACAGATTGGGGCTGGAGGCACCATCAACGTGGCATTATGCCCAAATTTACAGAAAAGGAATTAATTCCTGAAATATTGCTCAAAACTATTTGCTGCAGCTGTGAAACTGGGTGGAACAGTTTAAAATGTGGCTGCCGAAAACATGGTTGAAAATGCACAAATTTATGCTCAAATTCTCATGGTTCTGAAAAGTGCTCTAATGTGGAAGAGAAAACCTACGAGGAAGTTAATGATTCAGATGAAATTGTGGATGAAGAACCAATGCAGACTGGAAATAATATTGGTCTTGATTTCGAAATCTACTGCAATCGGGAAGCTTTGTCGAATCTAACGATGAAGAAATGCCATCAAGGAGACAAAAACTAATGGATAAGTGAGTAATGAATGAGAGTAAGAATTCAAGATAAGGTATTTATAAATAACAAGATTAATGTATTTAAAAATATTATAATGAATAACGTAATCAGTATAAAGTATCTAAATTCAATAGTAAGATTTACATGTATATTTATATAAATTGTAATTTTACATTTAATTTCCACTCTAAATAAACATTTGGCATTACTAATTTGTCGTTTTTATTTTTTCGTCGTCTGGGGCACGAAAGTTTTTCATACTTGACAACCGATAACCTAGCATGTTTTACTTTCGCGTTCGCTATGCCTATTTAAAACAGAAAAGTATACTTTCGTAGGGGGGAGAATGAAAAAATATAATTTTACTGTTAAAAATAAAGACAATACTGGCGTGTATGAAATTTCAGCAAAGATACTATCAGTATGCTGTTATGAGATATCCTATTAAATTACAGAAATAATTAATGTATCCGTACAACTCTGACAATTCCCCACAGAATAAGATATACCAAAAGTTATCCCAGTTTAAAAAAATAGAAAATTGCTTTCTGGAGAAAATTACAATGGAATATAATATAGTAACAATATGCCAAGAAAAACTCATCTATATAACCACATTGGTAGAAGATGCTAGCAAAATACTCACGGAATTGTCTCAAAAACCAATGCTTGTCTAAAAAAATAGTAAATTTATTTTTACAAATAATTTTCATTCCTGGTATCCCAAATGTTATTCAATAAAAGTGCCGAAAATTATAGTCAATCGTATAATTCGATATACATGGTGATTTAAAAAGTACAGAAATATTGAATATGGCGAAGAGAAAAGTTCTTAAATTTCAATTTCGAAAAATTGTTAGAGTAAAAAGCCTTTTCAAGGATCTGATTTTCATGGGTTTTATAAAGGTTTTATAAAACTTTCTTCCAATTAACCCTAAATGTACTAATAAGATAAACATAGAGCAATGAGTAGCGTATTTAAAAATGAAAATGATTATATCAAACCTATAGCTTATGCATGTGTCTTCCCAAAAAAAGGTGATCGATTTTGAAACTTATCATGAAACTGAAAAGTTGTGTTTTGAAAAATAAGTATCAGAATATCTTAATCTTCTGAATTAAGGAGTTAAAAAATAGGTCAGGTATATAACTGACTTTGTCATTATATTACGATTGGGCCTATGTGGTCTTGGGTCAACCTATGTGGTCTTGGGATTGGGCCTTGAGTCAACTATTGGGCCTATTTTTAATTGGCGTACAGTCTTGTTATGACTACTTGATAATTTTTAAGAAGTAAGTAGGTCAAGTGTCAGACCGAACTATTTATTGACATAAAAACATATATAAAACAGTAAAAATATGTATGCATTATATGTAAACGAAGCAGTGGCGGCTCCTCGAGGTGGACAGGGTGGGCAGTGCCCACACTAGGATTTAAGGTATAAAAATAAAAGAAAAAATATATTCAAATACATTTTTAAATTATCGTGTAGAATGTTCAATATGTTTTAACACAATAGCATTAAAAATTTTAAAAGTCTTAAGTAAGATTATAAATAAAAAGTATATTATTAATCAGTAATCACATTCCGATTTAAATTTTGCGCGTTACGCACCCGAAATAAATTAGTAATACGATCTGTTTGCCCATAGCGCGACGGAGACCTGCTAATCGTCGCTAATCGCCGTTATATTTATTGTTTTAAGATTCCAAGTAAATTGACGAACTGGAGTTAAATAAAAAAATCAAAATACGGCAAGGAAAATTGAAATTCGAAAATTAAAATTAAAATTCGAAGCATTGATGGTAAATTTGGCAAACGAAATATTGGTTTATAAAAAATATTTAACAATCTAATAAAATTTATACCATCAGTAATTCGTGAATAAATGTTATTATTTCCAAAAGGTATCAAATTCCAAAAAACATTCTTGTGAAACCCTGTAATTTTGTGTAAATGGTTTTTCATTGAAATTCTGAAGTGCCAGGAAAACGGGTGAAAATATTAAAAATTTTCGCCTCCGGCGCCATTAAAGCTTCGCGGTCCAAACTTAATATCAACGTTAAATTTGTCTGCCCTCCGTGATGTTTTAGTCACGAGCCGCCACTGATACAAAGCATATTGCAGGTGCATATTAAATAAAATGAAATTATATATAAAAAAGAGCATTTTTGGAATTCAAGCTTCTAGCTTTATAATGTGATGATGAAACGCAATTGAAAAAACATTATTCTTCAACCCAAATAACGACCAAAATTATTGCAAGTCAAAGGATGTCCCTGTAAATTTAGGTTATGTCACTATTATATTTTAATCACTGTTTTCCCAATATTGAATTATTAATTTTAGTCTTGAATGTTTTTGTTATTTTTGATCATCATACATCGAAGGTAAAATTTCTTGACTGCATTATTAATTCGCTGAGAAGCAACGCTTTTTATCACGAATATATTTTTCAGAAATTCAAAATTAAAAACTTTCCCATTTGTCTAGAATGTTATCACATGGGCTGTATATAATAGATTAATCTTCCCGGGCCAGTTTCCCACCATACACGAACACAACGGATAGAAGGGTGAAAAGGCGAGCTTATCAGGAGAGGCAAAAATATCACGGCAAATATGCCAGGCATGTCAGTGATCGAATAAAATGTTTTTACACAAACTAGATGACCCGATGACGAGATAGACCTGTGAAGTTTGATGGAGGGTGACAGGCTACAAAATTTCCAATGCTCGTAAACCTAATTACGCCATAATTAATAAAAATATAAGCTTAGTAAATAACAGAAGCAATATAATAGCAATTTATGCTTTTTTTGGTCCTTTTTAATATAAATAAAAAAGCAGAAGCAAATTAACTCTTTAGTAATTTAGGACATCACAAAAATCGATTTCCAATTGTGGTAAACAAGTTGTCACCGGATGCGATGTTGCCAGATTTTGCCGTTTATCCCTAGATCTAGGGATTTTCAGAAAATCGTTCACAATCGCTTCCAAAGATCCCGTAACATTAGTCAACATGCGTGTTAGTTCTCCAGTTTTTGAGTTATGGCATAATGTGCATTTTTTAACCGAATGGTATACTTTTCATGTTCTTTCTAGACAGTACTTTCAAAGGCCTTTTGCAGAGACCCATACTTAACCTGTACCTTCATCACAAATATTCAGCAACATTGCTGTTACTTTTTGTAACATTATAATAGTCATTGCACTATTCCCTAGGTTTTCTCATGTTATTGTTCGTAGTAACATTCTCATCCGATCATTCTCCATTGCGATGTTCTCATCCGATACTTTTAGGTATGGTAGTGCTGACCGAATACGCTCATTAAAAATTTACATAACCATCACTATGTTACATTATTCTCAGCAATGTTAGCTACATTATTCGTAGTAACGTGTAAAATTTTGTTTAAAAATAGCTTTTACGTTTTATATGTTTGAACCGGAAACAGGAGAATGAGCGAGAATGTAGGAGAGCTGTTTTGTATCGGAGGAAAATTCTTGTTTATTAAATTATACCCTCGCCATTCGCCATTAAATATACATTTTCATTATATGGTGGGAAGTATACTATATTTAGTTGGCGCTAGAGGAAAATTAAGAAAATTAAAAATTAAATGAAAGTGTCAACTAAACAACACGTCTGCATAAAATAAATGCAAATAAACATGTCACGAGCGGAGCGTAAATCGATAAATAAAAAACGTAAAACAGTTAAAGTTTTGATAAATTATTGATGAGGTAAATATAAAAATCGACAATTTTCATCGTAGAGCAAAAATTTATATACCTACCATTGTGTTCGTCATCAAATTTTAAACAACTTTCAAAATGTCCGTTCATCTACCCGTAAACGGTTCGAACCTGGAACCAGGACATAGCGAATGGTACAATGTATGATGTGTGACCGACCGCGCTCGCGTGGCAACGATATAAATCCGCTACAATTAATAAATAATAAGCGAAAAAATTAACGGATGACACTAATAAGCATACAATATTTCATTATAACAGAATATCCACTGACAAAATCTATTTAAAATTATGTATGTTGAAGTCCTTGGATTGAAGCTACAACAGCTCGTATCAGTTGAACATATTTTATGCTAGTAAATATATTAAAAAGTCAAGAGTATGCGTGAAAAGTGAATAATAGCTTTACAAGAAATATTTATAAAATGTGATAAACATAGTTCGGCATAAAATAGTGAAATACAAAGGTGTTATTAGAACTATAATTTGATTGGTTGTCATATGAGTAGTTCAACGGAAAACACGTGTAACTAAGGAAGTGTATTTGTTTCCTAGAAAAGAATTTCCGTAGAAACGAATAACGACGCACAACAGCTTGTCTACCGGCATCAAATAGGTTGCCATGTCGATCTTTTCTCTTAAGAAATATACCCAGTACCCAGTAAAAATTATAATTGATATAAACTCATCAACAAATCTGCGTCAAACTATATTGGATGTACTTTCAAATAATTTCCGTGAAATCTAACTTCTTGTTTTGTGTAACATTTAAAAGGTAATTTAATTTACAAATTGTGCATCACGGGTAGCAATTTGAGACAGGTTCTTCCTATAGAGTGATATTCCTATTGTGCTATTAAAATTAAACGTTTTAAAAAGTGTTTTAAATAAGTGGAATAATATAAAGTGTAAAAAAGCAACCGACATAGCTGATATCTAGATCAAACCAGTGCGTGTTTAAAATTTCTAGTCGAATAGCAATACACTAAGGTAAATAAAACATCTATTAATACGTCGACTTGAACTAACTTTATAAATGATTTAGATATAAGGAATATTATGTGGATAGGGATTTTATATCCCATGTACTCTAATATTAAGTTATAATAGGATAGCAGTGGATAGTTTAACACTATTGAAAGTAGATAAACCATAATATTTCCATAAAATTTGAAATAAATCAGTCTACTTCCGGGATAGCTGATCCTTTTCTTCTTTAATAATTAAATCGTTTAAAATATAAACTATCGGACATAAAAAGTGGCGCACCTAGATCTTGTCCCAAATTTTAATTTTTTTTTGTTTGAAAGGGCGATTCTTGCGGATGACTATTTTGTAATTGGCTTTCCATAAAAAATGTATTTTTTAATATGTAGAGCCTTTAAAAACCGATTATGATTTTGACACGAAATTTGATTGTCGCTGTGGAGTGAAATTTTATTTGTATTAAATTCTTAGGTTGGTCACGGTGTTTACCGTTCTTTTCTCAATATTCTCTTTTTTGAATCACCTCTCTAGCCTCTTCAGCAACGAAGATGCGACATTTTAGATGAAACGGTGTTATTAAGTTTGATATTTAATAAGGAGGCTATGGTAACGGTTAACACTGAAACGTCAAAAGATTCAGTAGAAATTCTCGTGAAAAAAAATTCAGTTAACGTTCTAAAAGAAAATGCCAGTGCAAATTAGTCCAATTCAAGTAGCTAGAGTTGTGGCTTTGGTAGAAGATGGAAGGAGTCAAATATATGCAGCTCGTATTGTTGGTCTACCAGAAACAACTGTCCGAAGAGCGATCCAGCGCTAACGAGAAACGGGCCAATACAGCAGACGTCCTGGTTCGGGTAGTTCCAGGATAATGCAAAATATTGACGATCGATTTATTGGTCTACAAATATCGAGGAATCCCTATCAAACAGCTGTGATCACAAACCGAAATTTAAGAAACGCACGAGGAACAGTGCGAACAAACAGATCGAACAATTTGTCGGAGATTCAGGAGTCTCGGTTTTATAGCAAGAAGACCTGCTATTGGAATGCGATTACTTCGACGACATCGAGTAGCTCGTTTGGATTTTGCTCGAATTCATCTTGTTTGGAATGAGTTGCAATGGTCTCAAGTTTTATTCACTGACGAATCCAGATTCATGTTGAGATCAGTAGACGGGCGTCGGAGGGTTTGGAAAAGGCGTGGGGAAAGACACGAGGATGGTATGTTCAGTGGATGGGAGTGTTTTGGCGGTGGTTCACTAATGGTATGGGGTGGAATTACCAGCGATGCCCGTACAGAATTATTTGTGTTTCCACCACGGCAATCTCTAAATGCAGTTAGATACATAGAGATCTTGAATGAACATGTTGTCCCATTTGCACCTTACATTGGTGAAGAATTTCTCTTAATGCAAGATAATGCACGACCGCATACAGCAGTGATGATAACACAATTTTTAAACGATGTCGGCATTAATCGTATGCCGTGGCCCGCTAAAAGCCCTGATATGAATCCCATTGAGCATTTATGGGAGGAATTGGGACAAGGTGTTAGTAGACGCAACGCAGAGAATCTGAATGAATTGAGGATTGCTCTTACAGAAGAATGGGACAATATCCCTCAAATCACTATCACAAATTTGATTGAGAGCATGCCTAGGCGTATGGAAGCTGTTAAGCAGCCAATGGAGGAAATACTCGTTATTAGTTAGTTTGTTGTTCAGTTATTTTTTAAGTTTATTGTTTTAATCATTAATAATTACAGTCGTTTTACTTAAATGTCGAATAATTCTTTGTTTGTTATTTACTTTTGATGTTGTTTGTACTTGTAAGTAACAATTATTTCAGCGTCCGTAATCGAAAACGCTAAACATTTCTTAAACGATGAACTTTTTAGACATTTTTATCTCCATGGCCTCCTTGTTGAATATCATACTTAATAACACCGTTTCATCTAAAATGTCGCATCCTCGTTGCTGAAGGGGCTAGAGAGGTGATTCAAAAAAGAGAATATTTAAAAAAGAATGGTAAACACCGTGACCAACCTAAGAATTTAATACAAATAAAATTTCACTCCACAGCGACAATCAAATTTCGTGTCAAAATCATAATCGGTTTTTAAAGGCTGTACATATTAAAAAATACATTTTTTATGGAAAGCCAATTACAAAATAGTCATCCGCAAGAATCGCCCTTTCAAACAAAAAAAATTGATAGGCTGGTTTAAAAGTTATTGAACATCAAATTTGGGACAAAATCTAGGTGCGCCGCTTTTTTTGTCCGTCAGTGTATATGCCAAATATCATATTTTATAATATAAATAAAAAAATATTTTTAAGTTCCAGTTAGCATATCCAAATATTAATATAACAAAAATTAAACCATTCAGCTTATTTTGAACCTCCTCTGATGTGAGCGATTTTCATGCTATAATATTTTTTTACAAGTCAAAGTAAAATAAGAATAGTCAAGCACAAGTGATTCTATCTATATCTATGTAAATCCAGATATTTTAAAATCAAACCAGTGATATTTTTCGTTTTCACGGTTCCCGATGAATTAAATATAGATCTTACAAACCTCATCGATGGTGTCCAAGGAATAATATGCAACTTGATACCCGTGAAGGCCCGAATGATTTCGGCTCTGCCAGGATACTAAGACCGAGAAGGGCTGTATATCTTGGATGCCCAGTTTGACGACCATAGGCTGGTCACAGAATTGCTCCGGATCTAGATCCAAGAATATTTGGCCTCTTAATTCTGGAGGGTGCTCGCAACGTAACTCATGTGCGTTCGTCCGTACAACGAGTTTTTGGTGATCTCTCAGCCATTCCCACAACTCTTGAGAGTCGCAGCTACACCATAATGGATTCTCTGTAAAAAGATGTCTCTAATTAAAAACAACAATGTATTAGTATGATAATAATGTAAGCGTACAATATTATATTTTGCGGATACTATTGATTTAACATCTGATTCTTATGTCAGTAATATTAGTGGAGTAATGATACTAATTAGTAGCATTATATACAGTGGCGGTTCGTTAGTGGCGTTAATTTTTAAATCTATATATCATTTTTCTATATATCGTTTTTGCCCCACAATGCTCATTAATAAATAAAAATTTAAATACCGAAGTTCTCCCGTACTATCATTATTTTCTAATAAAATTACAAAAATCTGCAAATTTGAACTAAATATTGCTAATTGTTACATTATTGAAGTAAAACATATATTTTCTCATATTTCGTTAAGCGACAAACTTTTTTATTTATAGACATTTTTACATACATGCTGGGAATAATTTGAAGCTAATACATTAAAGTAGAATTGTCATTTCTTATACATGGTGCCAGGGAAAACATTTAATAAGCATGTGTCACAAAAAGTCTGTAAATTAGACCAAACGTCCTCAATCAGATTTATATCGGGTGATTTTGCAGGCCAATCCATCCTGTGCACGTCGGTTTCTTCCAAAATCTGGTTAACAATATGGGCATTGTCGTCTTTAATTCTTCTCCATAATCATTCGCATAGCGAATAACTATTGGAACCAAGACATTGTCCCTATAGCGTTGAGCTCTGTCAGTGTCGCGAGTAATGAACAATTTTCTTCTACCATTCCACTTCACTCCAGCCCAAACTGTAATACCTCCTCCAACAAAAGCCTCCTGAGCTAACATATTTTTTTCGGCATATTTAGAATCAGGTTCCCGCCACACTAAAATTCTGTCATCAGAATAAATTAGGTTAAATCAGCTCTCGGTGAAAGGTATAGAGGTATAAAATACCGGTGAAAGATATAGAGGTATACCTCTATTTTGTTTTTAATGACTAAAATTTTACCTATTCATAAAAAAGACGATCACGATATAGCAGACAATTTTAGACCTATGGCGATTGTACCAATATTCTCAAAAATTCTAGAACATATTAAAAGAGAAACTACTTTCTTATTTAGAGAATAAATCTATCTTGTCCCTATATCAATTTGGACTTAGGAAGGAGTGTTCCACTACCAAGGCTCTTCTAGCCGTTATAGATGACGTGGTGGAGGCCATTGATGAAGGTACCGCAATGCATGCCATACTGTGTGACCTTAGCAAAGCGTTTGATTGCGGCAACATTGACATCTTGCTGAAAAAACTTGAATACTATGGTATTCGCAACAGTGCATTAAATATTCGTGGCTCATATCTGGCTGGTAGGCAACAGTATGTCAGTGTTGACAATGTTGAATCGCGTTTGCTTCCAACCTTGGCCTGCCTCAAGGATCCGTACTGGGTCCGCTACTTTTTCTTATATATATATATATATATATATATATATATATATATATATATATATATATATATATATATATATATATATATATATATATATATAAATGATTTGCCAGTAAATATTAGAAATAGCAAGTGTATCCCATTTGCTGATGATAACACTTTGTTAACCCGAGGCGACGTGAACTTGAGTATGAATAATCTAAGCGCAGCTGAAACTTGGTTTTCAGCTAATTTATTAAAATTAAATGTCTAAAACACAAAACCTAAGCTTTACCTCGGATAAATGGTCACAATCCAAAACAGTATCTTTACTTGGGTTTTAACTTGATACTAATTTAAACTGGGTATCTTACATTGATAATATATGCTGTAAACTCTCGTCCCAAATATTTGTTATGAGGCAGATATGACCTCTCGTTGACAATAACATAACGAAAATAGTATATTTCTCTTTAGTTCACAGTCGCTTGGCCTATGGAATTGCCCTGTGGGGTAATTCTCTCAATGCAAGGACATATTTATAAAACTCAAGATTTTACCGGTGCCCAGTATATATCTGTTGGAGTCGCTGATGCTCATCCACAAGAATCAGTCTGAATTCATAATGCACTCTGACATGCATCACTACAATACCAGGCAAGCGGGTAATCTTGTAGTACCTTTCTCTCTTATAAACCTAACAAGAAATAATAAGCTACCCACTAGTCTATATAACAATTTTAAAAATTATTTTAGACGTGATGATGTAAACCTTATGTTTGACAGACAATTTCACTCATTCACCAAAAAATGTTTACTTGCACAGTCTTTTTATTCTATTGATGAATTGTTGTCTTTTTTTAATTAGTTTACTTTTTATATGTATGTATAGTGCCGTTCAATTGAAAGTAAACGACTCTTATGAGAAATTTGGGAAATTTTCCCATTGTGAAGCAGGCTCTTGTAAACAGATCACATTCAAAATTATTTTAGGTTGAAGTATCTGTCAGTTATAGGGTGACAGCATTTTATATACAGTATTTATTAAGGAAAATCTATATGGTAAGGACGTCTCTTGTAAAAAAATCCATTAAATTAACAAACTAACTGAAAACTTAAGAAAATTACTATGAATTAATATTTGGTCCAAGCACTATTCGCGTTTATAACTTTTTGAGGCCTATTTCTCATAGACAATATTAATGTCCTGGTGTAATCCTCGCCAATATTTTCCCAGGCATTTTCAATCGCCAACCACAGTTCTTCTACGTTCGCTGGTCGGAAATTTCTGCTATACATGTCTTTTTCCATTTGTGCCCATACATTTTCTATCGGATTTAAATCCGGCAACCTAGAGGGCCAAGGCAGAGTGTTAATATGGTTTGTATTTAGCCATTCAGTAACAACTCCTGATTTCTGAATAGAGGAATTATCCTGAAATATAAATTTAATTGAAATATGGAAAAAGGAAAGAGGAAATAAAAATAACATAACATATTCCAAAATGCGAGCGTAGCTTTGACCAGTAAGACGCTCTCTGATTCTCCAAGTAACACCTGCTCCTTGGCAACATATCCATGCCCACACGTTGATAGAGAAGCGACCACTACGAGCTGTAGGATTTATATAGCGCTCTTCATATCGGCAATTTCTTGGGCGGTATACACCCACAGAGCCATCATAACAGGATTGAAAAACTTGTTCGTCTGAAAAAATTGTGTTGTCCCAAAAGTCCTGTGACACACCGACAAATTGGTTGGCAAAGTTTAACCTCTGCGCCTTATGCCGTGGCAACAGAGCAACTTTATTTGCAGCCGAAAAATTCTTCAACTCAGATGCTCTGATACGTCGTCTTGCGTTTCCACCGTTTCCACCGAAGCAGGAAAATTTGTTAAGAGGCAGGCAGTCACTGCTGTATCAAAAGGATTCTGTCGGAGGTGGTCAAGGACGAGTTCGTCTTCCTCCATAGTACTGTTCTGACGGCCCCCTCTATGGACGTACTCAACAGTTCCTTCTGCATTCCATTTTTGCTTAATTTTGTAAATGCAACCTTTACTCACATTCAAAGTATCTGCAACTGCTTGCGTTGACCATCCGTTCTGCAGTAACATCACAGGTCTCATTTTTTGCGGTTCAGTTAAGCGCGGCATAATAATAATTATTATAAGGAAAACTTTAAAATATAGAATAATTATTAGTAAACTGACAAATAAAATTGATAATCAAGTTTTGATTATGTACCTGAAAGCCTGTTTCACATTAATTTAAAAAAATCGTTTACTTTCAATTGAACGGCACTGTACCTACCTTTTTAATTGTATTTTATAATTGTATTTTTGATAAGTTTTATGACCCGAAATGTGCAACCATTGTATATCAAAAAGTCAATAAAGCATATTCTATTCTATTCTAATATCTGCGTCACAGGAATAACATTGTAATAAGCATTAAAGATTGCAATTTGTTATTGGTTAAATTTAATTAGACTTGCCTTCAGTGCGTAGACTCCGGATTTGTGTTTCCAAGGGCCTAAACGCGTTCAGCGGAATGTTTTCCAGGTAGTTCTTGCTTAGATCTAAAGTTCGTAGCTTCTTTAACGGCCTGAAAGCTTCACTAGACACCGTGGATATCCAGTTACCATAAAGGTACAACTCGGCCAAGTTTTCTAAATGCTGGAATGTAGTTTTACTGATTCGTGCGATCTGGTTAAAGGAAATATCCAATATTTGAAGTGAGCTGAGATCCGTAGAAAATTCCTCGAGTTCCTTCAACTTATTGTGAGTGAGGTTTAATATCCGCAAGTGATTCAAGCCTTGTAACCGCTCTTGCGGCATCAACTCCAGCTCGTTTACGCCCAGGTCTAGCGTGAGGAGATGGGGCAAACTCCCAAATGCACCCGGAGAAATCCTTGAGATGCGATTCTGACCGAGATAAACATGTAGCAATGCAGGAAATGATTCGAAATCTTTACTCGTTACGATGCTTAAATTTGTTGAGCTTATATGAACTTCTTCCAAGGAAGGATACCGGTGCGCTGACGCTATATCGTGTATCCGCACCAGTGGGTTTCCTGTTAAATTTAACCATCCTAAGCCGGGAAGGGTATTTTCGGATAATGCAGAATTCGGTATTTGACGGAACCGATTGCCAGACAGGTCTATACGCCGTAATAGCGGAGAATGGTGAAAGAAATTGGCAGGTAAGGCAGATAATGCGTTATCGCTTAAGTCCACTGACAATAATTGGGTCAGGTTCGCCGACGCGAAGCCCGATAAGGACGATATTAAATTATTTCTAAGGTCAAGTTCCCTTAGATTTGGCAGACCATTCAAGCGAGAAACTTCGATGCTGACCATATTGTTATTAGCGAGAGAGAGAGTTTCCATAGTAGATATGTTTAATAGTGCAGTGTACGATAATTCTTTAAATAAATTATCAGTAAGTTTCAGTTCCTTTAAAACGTTGAGACTTAGAAACACTCCATGCTTTAACTCGTCTATAAAATTGTTACTTAAATCTATTTTCAGAAGATTCTTATTTTTGGAGAAAATATTATCTTGCAGCTTTATTATCTTACATTGATCGAGTGAAATAACTTGCAATGAAGGCAAACCGTTCAGCGCTGAGCCGTATAAATCACTGAAATTGTTATTAGACAATTTCAAAACCCTTAGGCCCGGAATATCCAGATGTTTCAGATCCAGAGAAGTCAATTCGTTGGCAGCTAAATTTAGCTCATTAAGATTATTAAGACCCCTGAAGGCACCCGGTGCTATATTGGATATTGAGCAATTCAAAAGATTTAACATCCGTATCGGCAATCCTTCTTGCAGAATGTCGTCATGGAGCACCGCTAAGGGATTAAATGATACATCGAGAATTCTTAATTTCTTGAGATTCGTCAGCGCGTGCGGTTCTATTTTCTCCAGTAGATTATGCGCTAAATACAACTCCTCGAGTTCGTGCAACTCCGCAAACGTCCGCTTCGTAATTTCCGTTAGCTGATTCATACTGAGATCGAGAAATTTTAACGCTTGCATTGGCTCAAATGATCTGTCTTCTATGTAAGAGATACTGTTGTTAGTTAAATAAACTCTTTGAATTAGTAATAGGTCTCTAAATAGCGCGCGATCTAATCGCCTGAGACGGTTGTGACCCAGCCACATAATTTGCACACTTGATTGCCCCCGCAACGAATCGTTATGCAGGGAAGTTATGCTATTCGAATCCAATTGTATCGAAACAAGAGACGGCGACTCGTGCATAAACACGTCCCCTAGCTCAGAAATTATATTTCCTTGTAAGTTTACGTGCTGTAGGCTCTGGAGGGTCCTGAATGCACCGGTGTCTATAGAATCGATTTCGTTATTTTGGAGATGCAGCTCAAGTAGAGATGGTAGAGGATCAAACACCCCTCTGTGTATTGACTGTATTCTGTTATTGTGCAGTCTTATTTCACGCAGACTTATAGTTTTCTCAAAAGTTGCCGGTTCCAGATCCGATAGCCAATTGCTGTCGAGGCTTAATGATGTTAGATTGCGGTTTTGCCGAAACAAATCTCTTGGAATGTGTGGTACGAAGTTTGAGCTTAAATGCAGTTGGGCTAGGTTAACTAAAGTAGCTAAAGCTTCAGGATCTATACGCCGAATAGCGTTCTGTTGAAGGTAAATCACTGACAAGTTCATTGAGTCCGTGAATGCGTCTGAAGGAATTTCTAAGATATTATTTTCCGATAGAAACAACTCTTTCAAATCCGGCAGAAATGCAAACACTCCACTAATGTAATGTACATGGTTGTGGCTCAGGTCGATAGAACGTATTTTTTTATTCGTTTGGAACGTTAACGAATCTAAATACACAATCTTGTTATGACTCAGGTCTAGCGATTGCAAGTCTTTCAGCGAAGCGAACGAATCTTGATGAACACTTTCAATAACATTATAATACAAAGACAATGTCCGCATGGCAGGGCACGGTTGGAAGGAATCCTCCTCGAGTTTCTCGAAGTTGTTAAAGCTCAAATCCAAGAACAAGAGCGAGTTAAGTCTGGAGTAGCTGTCGTCATGTATGGCGTTAATTTCATTCCAGGCTAGACGTAAATGTCGCAATCTCTCCAGTCGTCGCAGCGATTTAATTGGAAAATTCTGAAGTTTGTTTTCAGCCATGTCTAACTCAGATAGAGAATCTTCCAGTCCAGCGAAGGCGTACTCTGATACCTGCAAAATATTCTATTTTCAGTTCACAATATAACAATTAATTATTTCAGTTGACGTAATTCGAAAATGCAGTAATTTGGACAATATACACAAATAACCGATTAACACAGATTAACACATGTTCAGCAAATTCTATAATTAAAGGTAATTTTAGGTATAAAGCTCGCTATATGAAATTCCACTTAAAAATTAAATTAAATATATGGGGGTTGTTTTGAGAGTAAAAGCTCTGATTGGTCTTATTTCATGGTCAATAATTAAAGGTATATTATTGAATGAGAAATTAATGATAGCCATTATTAACGCAGGGTGTCGCAAAACACACGGGTTAATAATAGCCATTAATTGCAAGTTGAATACTATGAATTAAATTATTCACGACCATGATACGTTTTTATCGTGTGTGAGTTAATTTTCAGTTCTTAATGTGGTTTTGGAAAAAAAATTCAAATGTAAGCATTCTAAAATATTTTCGAATTTATATCAGTTCCGGTTATACCGAAAGTTGCCGTCAACTTTGTTAGTTTAAATGAAACCACCCCATTTTGTTTAGGTTTTCTGATTCTTCATCAATACTAAGGGTAAGTTCGATAATATCTTGATTCTCAACTGTTTTTGAGTTATTATGATTGTTTTTAAATTTCTTGCATTTACAGCGTCTCCCTCTATTGTGGTTATCTTCAAAACTAAATGATATAAATTAATGATTTTATTGATCATCTTCTTAATATTTTACAGCGTTAAACCAGTTAGAAGAGTTTTTGAAAAAAACATAACATGAAGTCAAAAGCATTTCACTCGGAGTAGTTTCCACAAACACCAAAACACTTTCACTTCGCTCGACGCGCGTTTCCCCAACCAAGTTGGCATCATCCGGAGACGATTAAAACTAATCTTAAACTACAAAATCTACCATATTTATACTATTTTCATGGTGACGTCACTAATGATATCACCGTGAAATAGTACAGTACGTGAAAGTACAGTACTAAAATTACGTTAACAGGTTCTGATATTTGGTTTCTAAAATCCTGTAAACGTCATTCTGTTTTTCCGAGTTTCATTCAAGTTAAAATTCGAAATTGTACGAATATTTCAAATAAGGTTGCTTTATTTGCAAAACAAAAATGGCTGGATTTAGAAATCAATCATATGTACAGTAAACGGAGTATGCTTGAAGTACAAGCATATGATCTTTACAAGAAGCTTTTAAGTTAAATAATTTAGATTATGAACAATGGTGCGAGTTTCAGAGGAACATGTTTTTATCAATCAACGCGAAATATATCAAAAAAATGTCTTCACAAAATGTACCAAAAAATGTTCCTCGGAAGGTCGTTAACATTGTGGAAAATCACTCGTCACACTATTTTGATAAAGAAGACCTTCTAAACAAGGGTTTAAACTTTACTGTAGCCCCTACTGATAAGATTTTGGATGATGTAGTGGCAGGGATTGAAAGTTCAATTCAATATCTGCCTGATTCATCCAAGGGTCTCGTCAGAGTGGCTTGCAGGAACCAAATTTCTAAAAATATAATGAATAACGTAGACAATAGAAAGTCATGCTCAAAGAATCCTAGAAAGACTATCAAAAGATTGTGCGAAAAAGACTGTTTTTATTTATTAAAAGCAGATAAAGGTAATAAGGTTGTTATTTTAGATAAAGAGGACTATTATGAACGGGTAAACAACCTAATTAGTAATGGTTCTTATAAAGAACTTACTAGAAACCCTTTACCAAGAATGACCACTGAAATAAAAAATGTCCTCAAGTCATGTAACAACCTTATTACTCCACCTGTTAAGAATAGGTTACGTGTATCTAACCCTACTGTACCTAGATTGTATTGTCTACCAAAAATTCATAAGCCAGGGAAGTAGGTTCGTCTAATAGTATCGTCTATTGGATTTCCGACTTACCACTTATTAAAATGGTTGACTAAGGAATTTGAAAGTTTGTCCATTGCACAGACTAGTTTTTCAATTAAAAATTCGAATAATTTCATTGATAAGGTCAAGAATATTCAATTGCAAGAGGGTGAAATTTTGATTTCCTTTGATGTTTGTTCATTATTTCCTAGTGTAGTAATTCCACAGACCTTGGACTATCTTGAGGATTTATTCGAATTAAACAACTATAGAAAAGAAGTAATACAAGAATATATAAACCTTACAAAACTTTGTATGAAACAAAATTGCTTCCGTTTCAATGACAAGTTCTATGAACAACATGAAGGGACCGCAATGGGTAACTGTTTGTCGCCTTTCATTGCTAATGTCTTCATGAGTCGATTTGAAACTGAAGCAAAAGAAAAATTCGAGTATTTTCCTAGGATTTGGCTTAGGTATGTGGATGTCATTTTTGCCGTGTTTGACACTAAGATTGCGGATGTAGAAAACTTCATTTCCAAATTAAATAGTGGTTTTACTTCTGTAAAGTTTACATATGAACTAGGAAATAATGGAAAACTTCCATTTTTAGATGTATTAGTAATTAAAAATAGTGACAATAGGTTAGAATTTGATATATATAGAAAAGATACCAGTACGATCAGATATATCCCTAATGACTCTCACCACTGCTATCAACATAAAATGGCAAGTTTTAATTTTCTTCCATCGTTTACTAAGTTTCCCTCTCAGTAATGAGAGGTTTGAAAAAGAAAAAGTATTAATTAAAGATATAGCTGTGAGTAATGGTTATCCTAGAGATATAGTTGAAAAACTAATTAGGAAGAGTAACTTTAAGGACACACTTCGTAATTCTACGACCTTTCAAAAGGATATAGAGACTCCAAAATATGTATCCATCCCGTACGAACCCCGGTTTACTCGTGGTTTGAGTAAGGTCTTCAAAAACGTGGGTATAACAGCGATTCATTCGTCGAGTAATAAATTACAACAACTTTTAGACAATCCAAAGGATAACATTGTTCCAAATGAAAGGTCTGGGATTTACGAAATTAGTTGTAATGATTGTGATCGAAAATACGTTGGACAGACGATCAATTAACACCAGATTTAAAGAGCATATGGCCCATCTAAATAGCATATGGCCCATCTTCCATATGGAAGAACAGATGAGTGTAGTGTTGCACAACATGCTTTTGACTACAATCATAGAATAGATATTAATAATTTAAGATTAGTTAGAAATGTGACCAATAATAGATAGTTGGATGCATTTGAGAGCATAGAAATTGTAAAATGTAGAAGTAGTTTGAACAGCGACAAGGGACCTATACCGTATAGCCCGCTTTATGCGTTGCTTAGCAACCGATCATTGAAGCGTGATTAGTTACGCGTAAATTTCACGGTGATATCATTAGTGACGTCACCATGAAAATAGTATAAATATGGTAGATTTTGTAGTTTAAGATTAGTTTTAATCGTCTCCGGATGATGCCACGCGCGTCGAGCGAAATGAAAGTGTTTTGGTGTTTGTGGAAACTACTCCGAGTGTTACAGTTACATCAAAGGTTCCAGCCCTATCCAGTCAAAGCATCTCCTCGATATCACAAATTTAAAAACAAAAGTACTTAATTTTTTAAATAGGATCCTCTGTTTTTTATATATTTATATTTATCGTTCAGTCTTTAGTAAAAAAATAAGATTTTCTAAAAAGATTTATGCTCGAGGAGATATTTCCGGTAGTAATTCAAGAACGTGAGAGATTCGGTGAGAAAATTTCACACCAAAATAATATAAAAAATTACAGCATGACATTTTTCTTTAAAAATTCCAGTAGAACTACAATTATCTGTGCTCTGTCAACAGATAAAATATGTGTCACTGACTCCATTTTGTACAGTGCTGTTTGTAGAATGTCTCGTTTCGGGAAACAAAGTGTGGAAATTATATGGCAAGAAGTTCAGAATTTAACACCACATAATACTAAAAGGAATAAGGCAAGTGCATGGAAACAGTTCATAGTCACAATCTTACACAATTGAAAATTCATCGATTGTACAATTGGCTCATATATTACAAGACTATGCATTTAACATGAACAAAAAAGATGGAACAGATTATAAGGAAAGCGTTGTTATATTGATGTGGAACAGTGCCGCCAAACAATGGCAAGAAATGATGTTCGCTAAATTTCAAATTAAATTTGATCCATTTCTCGGTGTTGAATTTATGAAAGCTAGATCTCACGTGATGCTAAGAATCGACAATTACAAATAGATCCTTCTAAAAGAAAATTAAGTTCTGCAGCGTTATCCAATGAAGATTATAACAGAATTCTTGACATGTGGGACGACGATCCGCCAGAGGGTCTTCAACGCAAGTTTCTCCACGTTTCTTCCCGAGAACTTGCCTGAAGAGGTGGGGAAAGATGTGGGGAACGAGGTGGGGAAGGAGGAGAAATATAGCAAAGGAGAATTTACTGGCTGCATAGAATATAATTTTTCAACAAACACACACAGTTTTTTCAAAGACTATCCAAGGAGCATTCAAGAAATTGGCAGATAGCCAATATCTAATTACTAATTACTCCAAGCCTGAGGTATGACCTGTTTGAGTTTTTCAAAAATTAATCTAAAAAAGAAGCAATACTGTCAAAATTGATAGATTATTTTAACAGCAAACCCAAACTGGAAGCATCCACATTTAAGAGGGTGGTACAATAATTTTAACCACGTAGAAATTGTATTTTCCCAACAGGGTAATCTGCTGCCACTGAGATTGGCATTGATACCAAGAAAGTGAAGACCATTAACCATTCAGCGAGGTCCACTGCAGTCTTAAGCTTAGCAAAGGAGGGATCAGCAAACAACATCTGATAAAGATCACAGGACATAATAACAGCTAGTCAATCAAGCCTTATTTGCAAATGGACATCATCATAATAAAAGCGTTAAAGAAGCTATGAGAGACATTTCCAGTACCAATTACAGTATCTCATCAGGTTTAGAAGATCAATAAAGAATTGTTTATAATAACTGTGTATTTAACATTAATAATAATTATCACAATAAAGAAAACAATATTAAGTAACAACAATTAATTAATTATTTATAATATGAGTCTTTGATTTTAATATAGCTCAATAAATACTTTCAACACCTGCTTATATTATGCTCTCCTTTTCGCTGTTTTTTTTGTAAAGTATATAGATTGCAAAGATATTTTGCAAATAATTTGTTAGATATTTATGGCATAAATGAAACATCTACCTTGAATTTTAGTTATATGAAATAATTAAAGACAAATTAACAGAATTTTAAACAATCCATGTTAATTCCGGCTTTGCTACTAAAATTTACCGAAAATATAGTTTTTGTAAATATTCCTGATGACAAGGTAATTTTTTCATTTTATAACATTTATATTAAGTTTCTATATATACCCAAAAAATATGTTTCGAGGATTTTAGTAGTATGAAACAAACATTTGTTCTTCAAAAATAATGTTTTCTATTAGTTAAGAACAAATTCGTGTTACTACAGTGTTACCGTGTGAATGGAAGGTTGTATTTTTATAATTTTTGTTTGTCAGGCGTCTATATTTTACAAAGAATTCGTTATATATTTATGGCACAAATAAAACGTCTTCTTGCATTTTAGTTACATGAAATAATTAAAAATAGATTAACATCATCTTAAATAGTCTGTTTTAATTGAAGTTTTGTTACTAAAAATTACTAAAAATATATTTTTTGCAAAATATTCCTGATAGAACCATTATCTTTTTAATTTTGTAATTATATTGGGGTTCGGTGTCCAAGGAATATCTTCCTAGGATTTTAGTAGTATGAAACATTTGTTCTTCATAAATAATGTATTCTATTAGGTATCAACAAATCTGTGTTACCAAAGTGAACGGAAGTTTTTTTATATTTTTATTTGTAAGGTATTTGTTATAATTTTTACTTAAGGAAACTTTTTACTTAAAGCAAATAGGACGCAATGGGATTACATTAACCTTGCTTTTTAAAATATTATTTTGATAGTATTTTATGACCTACCAATCAATTCATATTATTTAAAACACTAGAAATAGAATGGAAAATTTAAAAAAATATAATCTGTGTACTTTGTACGACGAAATGGATGACCTGAGGAAGTTTCATCGAAATTTGAGACATTTATCCTACTTGCTTCAAGAACCCCGTGTCTAATAATCGCAAGAGATGTTATTCAGAAAAATTAGTGAAGTGTTACTTGAAATTGATGGAGCATATACTCATATTTCAAAGGCTAAAAAATTTAAGAAAATTGTTTCTAAGTATATTTTTATGAAATAAAAAATATTATACTTTTATATTTTACCAAATAAAGAAAGATAAAAAAAACTTATTAATGTCATTTTTACTTTGTAATGATAAAGGACAAAGGTAATAATAATTATTTAAAAAGTGTATAGATGGATGTGCATTTGACAGAGAAACTATCGCTGTAATCACATCTAGGGTGCCCAGGAGGAAAAAACTTCCAGGAAGTTTTGTGGTCGCTATAGTAACGAGCTGAAATGAAAGCTTCTTATTGGCTTAAAAATGGCGGTGTGAAATTTTCAAGTTTATTTTCCTGAGAAAGTATCTTTCAGCTATTTCTTGAAATAGCAAACTCATGCAAATGATCTCAAAACTTCAACTATAAATATCTACTGCTATAATCCAATTAAACCTTATTAATAAAATGAAATTGTACCTTTTGAACTTGGTTCCCTTTCATATTCAGCTTAATCAGATGTAGTCCGTAGAAGCTATAGCTCGGCAGATCGTTTATTTCATTCGCCTCTAAGTCGAGTGCTATGAGCTTATTTAAACCCTTGAACGCTTTCTGGGGTATTTCCCGGAGCCTCCCAGAGACCAGGCTGAATGATTCCAATTGAGGCTTGAGTGGCAACAGGCAATCATCATGTAACTCTTGAATACTAGACTGAGACATCTGTAGATGTTTGATAATCGTCGACTCCGGAAAGAAATCCTTCGGTAATCTGACCAGACTCTTGTCTGGATCGTATACGCTGAGGCTCTGGATTGGGCCGATGATAATTTCCAATACGGATTTGAGGGAGTCCGCGGTGGCGGCGGGACACTCGAGGAATATCCCATTTTCAAAATTGAAACAATGGCAGGATGGGTTCGCGGCTAAGCTAGGGCATTTAGTTTGGTCGGCTAGAGCTTGCGAGCGGACCAAACTAGCCAGTAGTATCAGGGTGGCGCCATATTGCGCCATCATGAGAACATCCTGCGCGCCATGCCGCGGTTAAATGCCTGCTTCCGGTGCGATGTTTCTGAAACAAGGAAAGAATAACGATGTGAAATGGCACGTAAGACGTTATAATGACCTATTATTTATTTCCGTGTCTCGGAGGGTAACATATACAATAAGTGCCCTACTGCTTTAATAGTTATTTGTTTAACTAGATAGAGAGTAACTTTTCTACTGGGGCGGCTGGTTTTTCATCATGTTGGCTAGGACACCAGCATTGATTAGGATTTCATTACTGCCTTAGCTAGGAAACAAGCCAAGGTAATAATGGTATATTACAATACGAGATGGGAAGATTTTCATTACTGTCGAGAGAATACGTTATTTTTATCGAGACGCGTAGCGACGAGACAAATAAAATCTCGAGATATTAATGACAATTACCATCGAGTATAGTATACTATTTTATTTTCAACCACGAATTTCTGAATAGCACTTAAAATGTGCTTCAATATAATAAAATTATTAGTATGCACAACAGGAATGTATTCCGTTCTGGCTTAAATTTTTACTTAGTAGGCCGAATTTTGCTAATTGCTATGGCATAAAACAAAATCAACAAACAATCATACGTTTCGGATACGAAAGTATATTAAAGTGATCGGCACTCACTTTAATCTACATCTTCACTATCTTCCGATAGTGAAGAATGTGGAATAGAATAGTGAAAGAGAGTTTGCTGCAGATAAAAAGCAAGGCGCGGTACGAAAAAGCATTCCAAGTTTATCGCTCCTGGTGCCATCGTAACAATACCACACATTTTGAATCAGAAACTACTTTGTTGGCGTACTTTGGCGAGATCTCCAAAGAAAAAAACTATCCACGCTCTGGGCTACCTACGGCATGCTAATGATAGAACTTAAAGGCAAAAAGGACATTCGAAATATGTAAAGCTGACGATGTTTTTGAGTGACAAAATGTAGGCTCTAAATCGAAGATATCGAGTGTATTTTCAAGACAAAATATCGATGATTTTTTGGCAAAGGCACCTGAGGAATGTTTCCCTATCAGAGTAAGCAAAATTTTGTTTTACTTTTTACGTGCAAAATAATATATAACATGCTTTTGATTGGCAAAAATATCAGAGGTTAATAATTTTTTTAGATTGCACTTATTATTGTAGTTTCTGGTGCATGTAGAAGTGACGAACTCCTGAAAATCAAGGTCACTGACATTAATATTCTGGAAGAAAAAATTATAATAGAAATTCCGGATACGAAAACTTATAGAAGTAGATCTTTTATGATTACAGAGCCGCATTGGGTCAAGATGGTTATAAAATATATTGATTTGCGTAAATCTGTTCAAAACCAAAGATTTTTGTGCAGTGGAGATATGGCAAGATATGCAATCAAGTTTTAGGGTATCGTTCAATACCAGCTTTTCCGAAAAAAGAGTCAGTCAAATCAAGAGAGCCAATTTGTTACCGTTGTCTAAATCTGCTAATATACCTACGACTATTGATGTCACATCCAATGAACTACCTTCGCAGGATATAAAAATTTCCCTGCAGCATCAAGAAGGGCTTAAAATTTCGATCAATGCATATAATGATACCAATTTCGTTATTAATCTTTAACAAATAATTGTCAGTATTAAACATTATTACAAATAAAAATGGTTTGATTTTGTTTCACTTTTATAATAATATCCGTTAGTTATAATAATAACGAGCAGGGAAGTCAGGACGGGAAATCGAGCAGGGAAGTTGGGGCGGGAAGTAGAAGGCAGTAATATGACACTTTCAAAATTTGAAAAAGTCAGTAATGTCATTATTACTTATGTGGTTGAAAACAAAAGTGTTTTTCTGTCGTTTATTATATTTAGTGGCAGTCACATCAATATTCTTATATATAAACCAGTGATACATTTATTTTCGCAAGATTATGATATGTTCCAATATTAGTACAAATTTGGCCATTTTACGTTTATATTGTGGATGAGTTTATTTCGAGAATTGGTTTTTGGTAATGCTACTTAAGAAATGAGTGATTTTGAATATGATATATACCGAAGAATTGTCAAAATATGCCTCGGCAAAAGTGATGTTCTTGTAGCTTTAAAAGCGAATCTTCATGTGAAACTTAATTATCTACTTAATTCTTCTGACCATTATCTACGTCAGATTATCGTTTCATACATATCAAATTTTTTGTTCAAAATTTATAATAAGCCCTTAAATCATTGTCGTAGTATAATTCAATGCTAAATAAAAAAAATGTATGATCCCTCTCTTAATGTAGTATTTTTATAAAAGTTTGTTACGTTGACAATTTAGATATTCTGAAGTTGTTATAGGTACATTATTTGAATAGGTGTATTATGAAAAATGATTAGAAGCACCCTCTATCATTCGTGATTAGGACTGAGGTGTGAATATGATAGGTTTCTCTGCGGCAATAGCAATTGCGTTATCAGTATTGCCACAGATTGGCAATTATTGTTAGCGCATATTATTTGTGCTACTTCTGTTCTTTGATTTTTATTTTCTATTGTTCTGCGCACTAGGCGAGGTCGGTAGTTTTGTGACTAGAAGGAGGTACGAGGAGACAAATGTCATTTTGTGGTTGTGGCTGGTTACTTCCGCCCTCTTAAAAAGAATCCATCTTTCTTTATTTCTTAGTTGACGTGAAGGGCGTGGTAGGTACCTGTTGATTTTTAATAAAGTTTAAGTGTTTCCTTACTACATAACGTACTTTGTTACGTTCTATATGGTGGATTTTTAAGGAAGTAACTGTTTATATGTTTGTGATTTTGATAATCGACGCATAGAGCTATAGCTGGATTAAATAACTTTTTTTTAAATTAAGGAAGGCCTACCTTTTTTGTTCCTTTTTTGTCCCTCGTGGCCATATTCTACTTTTGCCTTTTTCTGTGTTCTCTTGAACTTGCCATGCTCACTTAACATCTTGAGTGAGTTATAAATAACGTAACCTCATATTTTTTTACCTGTAAGTTTACCTTTCAGGGATTATTTTATTTACTTCATTTCTTTCCTTTTCGTTCATGACCTCAAGTCTACACTTCGTAGCTTTACACCTGTACCCTTAGCCTTGGGTTAATCATTTTTGCAGTATACATTGCACCCTGGACTGTGCTTATCTACTTGAACGTCGATACCTAGCGTTTCACACGGAACACCTGGCTCGGACGTCGTGAGCACTCACATTCTACGAGTTATAGAATAGCCGTAAAGTGGGTATATTATCGAATCGTTGAAGCGTTAGACTTGCATTCAGCTGTGGAATTTAGCGATCACGTCAACGTATATTTGGATGTTGGAGAAGCTCACCTAACCAGGATACCTACTTCCCTAAACTTTCAGATAAGCGTAGATTAAGTATATTAGGAGCCACACTTTTCTGTAACGTAATTTCTTTTGTGTTGGCGCGAGCCCCATGTTCAATGATTATCAGCTACATTTAATTTTCTCCGTACATAACTTTAATATATACCTGAATGCTTAGTTTAGTTTGGTACAGTATAGTTGGGAACCATCTGATTCTGTAACAGTCAGTGGCGTCCGGGGCATTGGTAGCTTCGATACCTCGTACGAACCTACTAGTGAATTTATTTTTTATTAGGCTGCGCTCTAGCTTAGGCAACCTGTTATTGCCCACTTAAAACGCTTTTAAATTTTACTCAGGAAGGTAATAAGTTTAGAAATGTATAAATAAGTTAGGTATCATTTTTTGTTTTTATTAAACAGACTACTGAAATGAGATAAACCCCATATCCAAAGGCTATGCTGAAGGGGGGTAGGGGGATACACATGAAAAACCCGGACAAAAATCCATTATCCACCAACAATACCAGTGCCGACGCCAGGGATCGAACCTCGACCAGAATAAGAAGTCTGACCGGGAAATGCTTGCCACTGCACGTTCGATCGGCTATGCTATCGTAGCGATATTAACCTCTGTTGATTGAATTAATTGGGATATGCAACCTTATGCATACTATTTACGCAACTTTACCAAAAAATGTACCGATTGAGTCGATATATTAACACACCGAGAATTTTTAGCTGTTTTAATCAGTTTTTATCAGTCTTAGTGTGTACAACGTAAAAACTTCAACACAAGATCATCAGCAATTATTAGACAAAACAATCTTATTGTTAATAGTTATGGGAGTTATTTTAATAACAACTCCGAGGGATGATATTTTGTAACAATAAATCTCCTAAAATACGACACAGGAAGATAAAAATATATCACTAAATTTTATAAATGGTCAATGCTGACGTGGTCGGGATTTACTTTAACAAATGAATACATATACTATATCAACCCTAAGGCACATATTCGTAGTCAATATGTGTCTAAGGTATATTAATATTGGTAAATGTATATGAATTTAAATGGTTGGATGACATATGTCTAATTACCTAGATACTTAAATTAACCCAAAAAGACGGGTATATACCTACTGATATTAAGACGGTTCTATACCTACAGTTTTGCGACTTTACATTAATTTATATTATAAAAAACTAATTACACCAATCATTTTGTAAAATGTTGTAGAATCCTGGAAAGTTATTCCTTTTTTACCTCCCAATTGTTTATAATTTTATTTTGCTTAAAACTGATTTTAATTTTTATTTCGTACCTCCCCGGGACCGAAGTAATATAACTTTGTTCTTTTATACCATATTTACTTTCTTCTTTTTAGATCATTTAAACAAAAGCTTGTTTTTAAAATGTTTTTTTACTATTAATTTATTTGCATTTACTTTTTTGTTCCCATTTTTTCAGCACATCTTGATATAAATAAATGATAGGAACATTAAATGATTAGAGCACAAAAAATCTAATCTTATCTTCTAATAATAAAAATCCATTTTTTTATTTGTTTATCAAGTAATAAAAATCCTTTTCCGATACTTCGAGCAATTTTAATTACTATAGTATGTCTGAAAAGTATGAGGAAGCTAAAAAAATATGAATTATTTTATTTAAATAAAATTTACTTTCACATAAAAAAATATCATCTTCCATGCATCGGCCATTGAACCTCAAACATTTCTGAATCGATGAGGAATACTCTTATTTAAGCTGGATGAATACGTCTCAGTAAGTTGTCATTCTTCTAAAACGGCTGTCAGCAAATCAGATCCGGTTCGAGGCGCTGCACGTTCTTATTCAATTTTCATGAGCCCATGTATTTTCAATTGGACTTACATAAGGAGAAGCTGCTGGCCACGGAATGGTTGCGATCCTGCTATCGTCCAACCAAGTTCTTGTATATCTGGCAGTAAGACATCGAGTATTGTACGATCATTATTCTCATATGCGACACTCCTTCCATATTGTATAAACGCCGCCGATGCCCTTGAGACATTTAACTTAGATGTGCGGCGTTTCCAAGTTTGTAAAAACTCATAGAGTATAACTGTATAGAGTTGAGGAAATTTTATATTTCATTATATATGGATGTTTAAAATGTCCATAACCTATAAATAATTAATTTATATTGTTTTTCATAAGGCATATTTAAAATATTTTAAAGAAATATATTTAATTACTAACTTCAATATTCCCTTTTAACACACACACACATATGTGATCTTTTCATTTCTGTTATCAGTTTTTTGAGAAACCCGTAGGGGAGACACAATATGCAAAAAACAAATATGCGGCGTATGACACATTAAAAATAATATCTTTTTTTCTCAAAAACAACAAAGTGTGTCACTGAATGAAACAATGGCTCAAAGAGAAAGAGATTTTCAAATTGTAAATACTGTAAAGTAATACGCCGCGAGTATGCGATGGTGGACGGATACAACTATCCGGTACACTGCTCTGTTATTAATTATTTTCTGGTGCCCTTAAACAATCACAATAACCGAATCGAATTTTATTATAGGCACAAAGTCGAATAACCGTCACTCAAAGGTAACTATGATACATTTTCGATTAAAAAGTTATACACATATTTCAACGGGATAAACTAAAAAAGGGGAAAATTCCACATACTTTCAACGTAGTAATATATTTTGAAGTATGGTGTGAACAAAATGTAAAATGGATGTCGTGAGGCGTAGATTACCTGAACAGCAAAATATGGAAATTTACTTCGCTAAAATTTCGCTGCATACACGATACGTTGGCTGGAAATATAATGAAAACCCTTCACGATATATTTGAAACTACTTCACTATTAGCATATTATTTATATATAAGGCTGAAAGTGTACAGTAATAAACGATATACGCGTAATAGGCCAAGCTACAGACGTTTTTCAGGGCATTAAAAAATAATATGTAACGATCTGTGTACGAGTTTTAAAGCATAGATGAAACCGTATATAAATTAAACAGCCAATTGTTGTTTATAACAAAATGGCGTACGAAAAACTGTAAAAATGCAAAGAAAATAGTTTATTTTGAGTTTCTAGCAAGAACTACAAGTGCTATCGTTTTTGACAGAAGTTGTAGAGAATTGAAGAACCTACAAAATGAGCTCTACCGGCACTCTTTTCAGAAAAACGCCTTTATGTTGCGTGTAAGAGTAACTTTAAACATGTAAATTATTTGAATTTGATCAGTCGGACGGATAGTTTTGCTATAATTACCAATTAAATTGTTTTTGGCCCGGTATGCTGGTAATAAACTTTGCTTGTACGGTGGTCCGATAGTACTTTTTGCAACGGTTTTGGAAACTTCAGGACATTATCTAAAATTTGTATATTCTACTTGTACGTTAAAATGATAATAAAATGGTTTAAAATATTCTCCAGATCCTCCCTTGTATTCACAGCTGTTTTATATAACATTTCTTTGATCTTGCTGCGTAGATAGAAATCTAGAATAGTTAGATCCGGAGACCGGGGTGGCCAACTTCAAGGACCTTGATGCCTTGACGACCTTTTATTATCTTCCGGTAACACCGGAATATACAGGAAGTTAGAAATATTTAAAAAATGTTGAACTATGACACCTATTTACAGTATTTTCAAAAAGCAAAAATGATTTGATCTCGAGATACGTCTAATAGACCATCTATGTTAAAATACCCTGTATAAGTACAATGATCCATAGTAAGAATTATTTGAATTAATATATCACGGTGTTTCCTTTTGGCACTGATTTCTATGGTGAAGAGTTTCTATACAGCACAAGCCAATGCTCCTGCCATGAAAAAGATATCTGTCAATCTCATTACAATTGTGTAAGAGTAATATTTCATTTTCATTTAAAACGAGCTTCCACTATTAAATACGGCCTGCCTGGCTGTATGCATAGTTGGAGTTGTGCTTCTGTAGATAAGCATGAAAGGGCTATATTGTTTATAAACATAGCACCTGTGAAATGAATTTCAAGCGCGGTGATTAACGCGATTCCTAACGGCAACAGTATTACAACGATGGCTGCGTGATCATTAAACTGTACCGTGCTTTGGAATATAGATGGGTGTTACTCCAAGGTGATGTTTCCATAAATGTTAATTTGTATGTAAACATATTGAGATATAATTTATTTTCAGTTATATGAAGAATATTATAGGAATTACATGCTATTTCCATATTATAATACAGTGACGGCCCGTGTCATATAAACGTGGGGGTTGCAACATAGTGTAAGGTTAAAAAAAATAATAAAATGATATAAATATACACATTAATGATCTATATATATTTCTGGACGCAATACATATTAATAGCAACTCATATTCTATAAGACTACCTCTACTTCGGTTACGTTCGTCCTTTCTAAAACTACCTGCAATATCTGTACAGTTTCAAGTAAAATACTTCAAGGGTCCAGATATATCTATCTAAATATTTATGTTAACACAATAATATCATGACACTATAGCGTACGGGCTTCGTGCTACCATAAGCGTAGGGTTTCTTATATTCGGCCATCCTGTCCTCAGGACATCCTTGCTTGCCAACTGCATTTTATAGCGTATCTCCTAAAAATTTATGCTAACTCCATTAAGTTGTCGCCAACTGCGAACGCCTTCAAATCATGCCAACTGCATATTATGCTGCCGCAAACTGCGCATGTGCTAATGCCAACTGCATATCATGCTGTCGCCAGCTGCAAATGCGCTAATGCCAACTGCATATTATGCTGTCGCCATCTGCGAATGCGCTAATGCCAACTGCATATTATGCTGTCGCCAACTGCGAATGCGCTAATGATAACTGCATATTATGCTGTCGCCAACTGCGAATGCGCTAATGCCAACTGCATACCATGCTCTCGCCAACTGTAAATACTTTAATGCCAACTACATATCATGCTGTCGCCAACTGCGACTGCTTTAATGCGAACTGCATATTATATTGTCGACTAAGTTAGCTAACACTACAAAAACAAACACTAATCAAACAATTCACACTGACATGATAGTATAAGACACGTGACGCATCAAAACTTATTATTAATCTTATGTCTTATTGTTATAAAACATATATTAATCCTTCATTATTATGAAACTTATGTATTAATCCTTCAACATAATCCACGGCTTAATTTTGTCGACCGCTACGACGGTCTTGTATTTCCTTAAACCTCCTGTCAGGTCTTCAACTTCGTCTGTCAGGTCTTCCATTTCGCTTAACGCGAAATGGTCCTTTGAATTTTACAAGTAGTTGTCCGCTACTCCCGGGTGCTGGATTATCTGTCCTCAAAACCATGATTACGTCACCTTCTTGATACTGTTTCGTCTTCGCTCGAGCCTTACCAAACCTTTCTTTCTGAGACAGTTTGTTTTTAATTCTCTTATCTCTTATCTTTTATTCTCTTATCACCATGAGAAACAAACAGGTAAAAAAAGCTACTTTAACATAAATTTTATTATTGTTAACATATATTATGTTAAAATAGAATTATATACATATTGGTTGAGATTTTGAGATTTGAGATTTGAGATTGGCGGGGGCTCTGCCCTTTGACGTATAGGCCTCAGTATGGGCCCGTCACGTCCCGCCTTTCGAGAGCTATACCAGTCCAGTTGTCTTAATAAAGCCAACGAAGCGGCTAGAACATAGCTCTCTAAAGTCCCTGGGCATCAGCATCAGTTGTCCCAGGTATTGCATACGTGTATGCAGGAAAGCGGGGCAATTCATCAGAACCTGCTGTCTCCTCATCTTCCAAGCATCCCCTACACTCAGGGCCTTCCACAAGACCCATTATGTGAAGGTGTCGTCTTAGGTGGCCGTGACCGGTCAGTAGGCCTGCCACTGTTCTTAAGTTACATCTGCTTAATTTCAGCAGCTGTCTGGTCCTCCCAGCGTCGGCACCAGATATGTTCTTTAGATCAGTTCTTTAGCCTGGAGCAGTTGTCCAACAATGTTGAAACATTTGTTGGGCTAAAGTCTTCATTGAGAGAACCGCTGTGCTTCTGGAGATCCCTACGAAGGGTTCAGGCCCAGTAGGTGTCTCTAAAGTGCCTAATTTGGCTAGTTGATCGGCCTTCTCGTTTCCCGGTACACCAGCATGTCCTGGGA
Organism: Tetropium fuscum; assembly: GCA_964058915.1. NCBI lineage: Eukaryota > Metazoa > Arthropoda > Insecta > Coleoptera > Cerambycidae > Tetropium > Tetropium fuscum. The sequence continues at coordinate 875,264 of CAXKVY010000209.1, read as the reverse complement.
CCCAGACAAGGCGTAAATTATTCCTCTGAGAGAGCGTCTCGAGGACGGTCCTGCATTCCAGAACCAGTTTTGAGCGCACTTCAACGGCACTAAGTGCCAAGATGCCAGCTCTACTGTCGGAGCATATATTGATTCTACCAGTTCTTTGTGGGCCAGCTAGCAGCTCCAGCCCACAGGATAGAATCGCAAATACCTCGGCCTGGAAGACAGTAGCATGTGCACCCAGAGCACAGTATTTACTTATTTGTTCCGAGTCAGAAAAGACTCCGGCACCCGACATTCCATCCACCCTGGATCCATCCGTATACCAGTTGGTTCCGTTGCGGATTGCCATCGGGGTGTTCTCTATCCCCCACTCCTCGCGGTCAGGGATTACGACCTCCAGGAAGTTCGAGGGATATAGTTTAGTGGGAATATGATCACCACTCATACATATTGGTTATAATATAATACTATTATATTTCATTTTTGAAATGTGTGGTTTTCTTTAAAATAATAGTTTTAATATTTGAATTTCATCATTGCTCGCTGGTATACATATATGAGTTGCTCGTTCCCAAAACTCGTCTTATCATTTTTTGGTAAAAATAAGTTATGGTTACTGAACAAAAGTGTATACTAAAATGCATCTATTTGACATAATAAACAGTCCAAAAGCAGTGTAATTTATTGCACTTTGTACTTGTTTCACATGACTGTCCCACAACTCTTCCTTCTGTACACCAGCTGTGGTCGCTAAACAACTCAGTAATGTTCTATTTACTCGCTTGCATTGACCATTCATTGCTCCTACATTGAGAATGTGTCCGATTCGATACGGGGAGCAAAATATCTCGACCGTTCTAGAGGTAAAAGCTGAACCCCTATTGTTATCTGTTATAATCCTCAATGGTGCCCGAAACAGGTACATTCTGTTCAGTAAGTTATTTATGGTACTTCGGACTTTTTCGGGTATTTCTAACTGCTTCTAAGAAGACACATTTTGTAAAGTCATCGAGCACCACAAGAATATATTGGTTTTTCTTGTTACTAGATACGAAAGGTCCTAAATGGTCTAGTTCCAGCATGTGAAATGGGACTGGAACCCTTTCGATGGGATGAAGCATTCTTTGCCTATTTTCTGAAGGGTGTTTATAATATAAACAGTTTAAGCAAGCGTTAATATACTTACCTACAAACTTTCTTATCCCTGGAAACCAATAACTATTTGCTATTCCTTCCAAGGTTTTCTCTAGTCCCAAATGCCCAGCCTCATCATGACACAATCTGCAAATCTGCCATCTTGCACTTTTAGGGACTAACTGGTTAGTCCCTAAAAGTGGAAGACCAACCTGGGGTGGTCTTCCATTTTGTAACTTATTATATACTTTTCCTTCGTTCAACAAATAATCCTTGACAATTTGATTCTAATTTCGACTTTTTTTGGACCTTCTTTTCCAGGATACCTTTTATTCTCGATATTCCTTCATCTTGTATTTGATCTACTATAACCCAATCAGCTTCTGTCAAGTTAATAACATTAATTTCTTCCGCAACAGGGTAGCGAGTCAATGCATCTACATGAGCCATTCTCTTCCCTGGTCGATATTCTACTAGGAAATCAACATCTTGGACATCCAACCACCATCGACCTATCCTAGGAATTAAATCCTTTTTTGTAACCGTTGCTCTTAGAGCATTACAATATGTAACAATTTTGAACTGTAGTCCTACCAAGTATACTGGGAAAAACCTCAATGATATTACCGCTGCCATCGTCTCTAATTAATATGATACAGATAGGATTTCTGCTCATGCGTCATCACTCTTTTATCCTGGCGTCAGCATGCAGTTTAGTACGTAATTTTGGGTCAAATATGGCTAATATTGGTCTCGATGAGAGAGTCATTTTGACTTTATCTACAGCTTTTCCTTGTTCGGTCGACCATTTCCACTGAATTTTCTTTCGAGTTAACTTAGTTCAACAATTTTAGCATAAATCGGAACAAATTTACGAAAATATCCAGATAGACCTAAAAGCTGTCGTACTTGTTTCATATTCTGAGGCTCCTGCATGCGTACGAGAGCATATATTTTCCTAGTAGTCGAACGCACTCTTTACTTATTTCGATTCTAAGGTAGTCTATATTTGTTTTGAGATATCGGCATTTGCTCAACTTCAAAGTTAAATTGTTCTTGCGAAATATTTGTAAAAATTTTTCTAGTCTGTCAAGACCCTCTTCCACTGAAATGGAACATTAGGACATTATTTATCAACCGCTGGAAAACTGCTGGTGAATTCGCCAGTCCAAAAGGCATTCGCAAGAATTCGGAATGTCCTTCAGGAGTAATAAATGCTGTTTTATTAATGGAGTCTTCAGCCATAGGGATTTGAAATACTCATTGCCTCCTAAACGATCAATTTGAAGATCTATCAATGGCAATGGATGTCTTTCTTTGATTAACTTTGCATTTAACCGTCTATAGTCAACCATCATACGATAATAACCCGACTTTTTTTTACTAAGGGGACAGTTAAGGCAATCGAATATTTCCTTTAGTGAAATTATCGAATATCGCCCGTTACTAAGGCAGAAACGCTAGGTACAGAAAATATCTAGGAAATCGAGATTTCATTGGTTGTTAAGAGAATGAGTCTTTGTTATTGCTTCATCCAAAATGTTTTCTCTGTTATCAGCTACAGGCTGATACAGACCATCCATCAATTAAGTTACAAATTAATTCCCACAGACATTAGAACACCCAAATCATAGTTTGTTCAACTTTCATCTTTTAGTAATATATATGATAGTTAATAATTATAAATTTACTCATACATTCAATAGAAGCACTCCAATAATAAGTATAGTTATAAAAAATATGTACATTTGCTTTATTCTTTAACAAAGTTACGATTTCAGCAGCCAAATAAGCAAATTCCAGTGGGATATATTCATCTGTTATAAAAATCATTTCCACCTATTCAACGTTTGCCTGGAAATGGATTGCCGAGCGTTTCCGCTCGAAGGTATGTAATTACAGAGTCGAGTTCAAGGGTTAAAGTTAATTAATGCCAAAGGAGAAGCTAAACAGATGTGGGAAATCGGCCCAATGTATTATTTTGTTCATTTTATTTACGAGTATCCCAATTAGGCATTCATATCACGTGTTACGGGAAAGTGACCCGGTCTGGCAACGGGATTAATGTGCAGTATACTAGGCTTTATTAATTTAAGGGGTAACGGTTAATACTTTAGAGGCCATCGAGAAAAATTGCGTCACTTGTGGCTAACGGTGCGACCAAATAAAACTTCAATTAGCCCCGTGAAATTAGGATTTGACTAAAAAAAATACGATTTTTATTCGCGATCTGGCGGAATGGCGGAATGAATGGATTCGCGGAATGGCACTCATTGGGTTCCGTCGCCATCCTAAATAGGGTGAATTTTTATTTATGGAATAATTCCTTTATTTTCAATTTCACACGAAAAATCATAATGACCAAAGTTTGGAATTAAATTTCCTACAATTTTTGTCCTTATATTTTCCCGTAGGAGCGATATTTTTCGAAGAGGGGGTGAAATTTAATTATGCATATTTGATTGCAAGATAATGCATATTTTATTGCACATTAATTAATTACATTATTGTAATTTTTGATTCTTTCACAAATCATATCAATACTATATCACTCAATTGTTTAAAAATGTTGGGGTTCATATCAGAAATTCTCGAGAATTTGGCCCATCATAGACCCTTAAAATAATAAATTCTTCTATTTCAAGTTCCTCAAAATTCTTTTGTAAGATCACGGCTTGAATATGCTGCTAAAATATGGGGACCTTCTTATGGGGTCCACTTTTGTTGAACATATAAACCATATTGTTTCTAGTGCCTTTAAATCTTATGGCTTCATTTACCGCAATTGCCGGGACTTTTCCAATATAAGCACCTTCAAATCTCTGTTTCACGCTCTGGTGGGGTCAAAACTAGAATACGGGGTTATATGGTATCCGATTTATCACGTTCATTGTCAACATTTAGAATCGATCCAAAGAAAGTTCTTAAAGTTTTTAATCTTTTTGCAAGTTGGATCTTATCCTCCTAGAGGTCTGGATCAGAAATATTTACTTGCCATATTTAATATTTTGACTCTTTAGAAACTAGATGCAATATCATGCTAATTAAATTCTTATTTAATATCTTGAATGACAAGCTTGATTGCCCTGATCTTTTAAATAAAATAAATTTTCTGATACCTCGCCTAAATTCTAGACAGCAAACTTTATTTTACTATGTTGCTCCTAGATCAAATATTTTAAGAAAGTCCCCAATATCTTTAATGTGTGAACTGTTCAATCGTATCGCTTCTGATTGTGATATTTACTGTGATAATTTGAAGAGTATATGTAACTGGTTAGCTCGGTTAGCTTAAGTATTTTAGGTACTTGTTTGATTTGTTGTAGTAAATTATATTTTGTTTGTTTTATGTTGTCATATATGCATATTATGCATATGCATATTTAGTTTGGCTAATAGGTATTACGTCTTATGTATTGGATTGCTGTTTTGTATTATTTTATTTCTACTTATATTGTTATATTTCAAATATTACTTATATTGCTTTTATTCCTGTAATTGGGTTTTTTCCTGTTGGAATAAATAAATATTATTAATTTTTTTTTTTTTTTTTGTCGGTCGGTCCCCCCTGGCCTCCGACTAGTCCAGAGAGTCCCTCCAGCCTCGTTACTCAACGACCACTCCCCACGTCCGCGGGGTAAGTGGTCATTGAGGTCGCAACTCATGTGTCCTGAGTAGACGCAACGAGCCAAGTATGACGGCCTTCTGCATCTTCCCAGCGATGACTTCTGCCGATTGACGGCATGCCGGGATGGTTCTTAATTCTGAGAGCAATGATTGTCGCATACCTCCGAGAGAGCCAATAATAAGAACCACCATTTTAACAGAATAACCCGGGTACAGCCTGCGGAGTTCGGAGAGTAAATCTCGATATTTTGTCCGTTTCTCCTCCTCTTTCAAGACGATGTTCTTTTCAGCCGGAGCCGAAAACTCTATAACAAACATCGTCTTGAGTTGGTGATCGAGGAGGACTATGTCAGGCTTATTGGCTTGTATCCGCCTGACGGTGGGGAATGAATAGTTCCAGTATATCCGGGACCTCTCATTCCCCACAACGGACTCAATATCCCCCGGAGCATAGGGCAACACCGGTGTCTGATCTATACCGTACGAGTGCCGTAGGTGATAATACAGCACTCGTAATGCCGCGTTATGTCGATGGATATAGGCAGAGACCGCATATGCTGGACAAGCTGACAGCAAATGCATAATGGTCTCTGGGGCCTGACGACAAGCTCTGCAGCTAACGTCAGGCACTTCTATACCCATCACGCGGCTTCGGTAGACCAGGGTGTTCAGTACACCATCTTGGCAAGCTAATATAAAACCTTCAGTCTCTGACTTCAGCCTAGCTGACCTCAAAAAGCTAAAGGTCAGCTTTCGAGATAAGCCTAAGTCTTCTATATTTCTATAGTAGACTCCGTGCAATGGCTTATCCCTGTGCTGCTGAAAACGAAGTGTATTTCCAGCAGCCCGAAGGTGGGCTTTCAACCGAGCAGGGTCCAACTCGGTGACAGAGTTTGGATTATTCCGCTCGGTGTCGAAGTCGAGACCTAGGCTATTAGCTGCTCTTTGTGCTGCCCTATATATAAAAGCTCCTACGCCAGCTCCTTCATGGTCTTTGACCATGAGGAGTAGGGGATCCGAACTCCTGATAATCTTACAGGCCGTGTTCAGAGTTACTCTGTTGTGGAGACACTCCAATCCCAAGAGTCCACGGCCTCCCTGTTGTCGTGGGAGATATAACCGCGGAACGGACGATCTCGGATGCAAACTCCGACAGAGATGCATCATTTTGCGGGTACCTACGTCGAGTTGCTGCAGCTCCTCCTGTGTCCATTTTATTACTCCAAAGGAGTAGAGTAGAATCGGAACGGCAAGCATATTTGTCGCCGACACCTTGTTGGACCCCGACAGCTCTGAGGACCAGATCTGTCGGAGCAAGTGTCGGTACTTGCCGCGGAGAGCGTCTTTTGTAAATATTATTTACAAAATATATGTAAATATATGTAATATTTTTTTTTTTTTTTTTTTTTTTTTTTTTTTTTGCCGGTCGGTCCCCCCTGGCCTCCGACTAGTCCAGAGAGTCCCTCCAGCCTCGTTACTCAACGACCACTCCCCACGTCCGCGGGGTAAGTGGTCATTGAGGTCGCAACTCATGTGTCCTGAGTAGACGCAACGAGCCAAGTATGACGGCCTTCTGCATCTTCCCAGCGATGACTTCTGCCGATTGACGGCATGCCGGGATGGTTCTTAATTCTGAGAGCAATGATTGTCGCATACCTCCGAGAGAGCCAATATTATTATTATTATTATTATTATTATTATTATTATTATTATTATTAAAATACCGGACGAGTCTTTAGAACACGCAATGCTTTTTAAATATACAACCGGCAATAGTATCTTTAAAGATAGACGCCAATCATCCGTAATTCACAAATGTAGCTAACGCAATGGAGTAATTATAAAACAAAGAGGGTTTTATAAAAGGATTGCAAAATATGGTAATTAATTAACTTTAATTTTCTGGATTGTAACTACGATACGTGTATGAGTTCGAATAAAACCTGCCACAAAAAAATTAAGTGGGTTTCAGTGTAATCATATTAAGCATTAAAATGGTCCACTGAGACCGTTTCGTAACCTGGGGCGTTTTTGGGTTTTTGTTGCTGTAGTGATTTATATCACGTTTTACTATTTTGTGGAACATCCTTGTTTAGTATGTTTAAATAACCTTTGGTTATAATGTGCGAAATATTCTTTTATATTAGATACGCATTTTTTTAATTAAACGTTAATGAATTACTTTTCAATCATCAGTCGCGTCAATGAATACATAAAACGGGAAATCCTCGAGAAAAGCTTCGATTTTTTATTTTTTTTTAATTTGGTAGTGGGGACAGTTCTTTGTACTGTGGTAAGTAAATGAATTGACTTTTTTGAACATAAGTTGAACATTTTGATCATTTGAACATGTTTGAACATAACTGTACCTACGTAGAATGTTTTTATCGCAAAACATCAGCTATGAATAAAAAAAATGTTCGGAAAACATTATGAACATTATATGGGAAGGAATGTTTGAGGAAAAATGTGAGGTGAAAATCTTATGTTCGAAAATTTTCACTACTCCGGTGCCTGTAGCTCGAAAACGGTTGCCAATTGGAAAAAGTATATAGAACAAAGGTTATAGAAAGTTTTAAGGGCTTTCCATTCGTATTAAATTTTTCCCTACGACGGCGCACCGTTTTCGGCATATAAGCGAAAACTGAACTAGTAGCATAGATTAAAGATCGTTTATACTGTTAAATGATCGATAATAATAATAGAAAACAAGAAGAATCAAAAAGAAAAAAATTATATCTATATAAAATATTATTTATATTCATTCATATATTTTACGCTACATTTCATACGTCAATCGTAAAATTCAATTACGCGCGACTAACGGCAGAAAAGCATATCAGTTGAATATTCACATTATCGTATTTCAAAATTATCTGGGTGTGAAGATCTGTTAATTTTTTGCAAAGAAGATTATTAAACTTATTTTCATTTTCCTGTTATCTAATATTCCCTGTAGTTGTATTTAAAGGCATGTCTTTTCAAATAAATAATCAATTGAAGTATTACTTATATATCTACGATTGTTCTTGGACGTTTTAGTTCCATCATTATTATATCAATCACATACAACTTTTTCCAAGCGAAACGCGGCAGAATTGAGAAAGTTCCGACATCAGTAGTGCTTAACTTTTTGTTTCACGATATGGATTTCAATTTTGTTACCATGTTTCCCTGAATTAAAGCAATACCAACATATGCCTTCTCATTACATATGGTCGCGTTTCAAAAATAAAGTTTTTACAGCCATTTTTATAACGCAATGTCTGGCGAGCTGTTCTCCTCTCAATGGGAGTGCGAGAGACAGCGAATTATCAACTACGGATACGCATTTGAAAAGGAGCACATTATAAATATAAATATTGTGGAACTCATCGCAGGGTTATTTTTACAAATGAAATGTTACAATTTTCCATGGTAATTGCGTCTGGAGTAAAGTGGGTTTCTTTTGATGCTTTTTTGAGTCAACTCTAGTGCTTTTCGTATAATTCCAGAAGCTTATGTAAAATATGCAAATCATTTTCGAATATCTTTTGGTGTTGATGAAGTTCAAAAGAGTCGTCATCGGTCGTTGGAAAGTTATCACAAGTTTCAAGACTCATACCCAAGCTGACGATTTCTTGCGAAGGTATTTCTCCAGATTGAGTTTGCATCTACGGTTTAGAAGCATATTTAATATTTCTTTTGTCTGTGTAATGGCTGTAGCATGATACTTCGCATCCAACGCAAATAGGTTATTAAGTAAATATCTAATGTACTGTTGACAAATATCAGAAAACTTTTCTTCCCATTTTAATCTATGTAGAAATTTTGAATCATTAACATCCGTTTCACATTGTACAAAAATATCATATAGTGTTGGTTGGGATCAAACCAACACTATATGAGTTTCGTTATCAAAGAGCGAGCGAGGATAGGGGTATAGCATATCTCGTTATGCTGTAATACGAGGCCATCTCGTAGTCAAAATATTGGCGAAGTTCGTCAATACTTTTTCCAAAAAAAGCGTTGAACCTTAAATTTTGATCTAGAACAACATTATTATTACTAATTTTTAATTTAACTACCCATGACCAATGACGATTTAACGATATCTTTTATGGTCGTTTTTATATCTCTAAGTTCAAACCTGAATATACTGAATATACCAACTATACTGAACACTAAATACTGGATATGATAAAATTAAAATATTATGAAGAATTTTTAGAAAAAAAAGACAAACCTAAATTGTTGAAGTGAAAACTTCTTTAGGCTCGCTCAGCACTTTTATTTTTGTGGGTGTTGGATGAGACTGGGCCGTCACGTGTCAGGCTCGGCTATGTAACGCTCCTTCGGTTAAAGTAGAGAGAGTTTATGGGTATTGAATGAGACTGAGCTGTCACGACGTTCGTCTATGCAATCCTCAGTCCACTTGTTGACTAAGCGAGGGAGATAAACTTGAATCTAAAGTATTTACACCACATTTTAGCTTCCATAGGCTTATTGTTTAATTCTTAGAATATAATAGCAGTGAAGAAGTCGATATCACAGGAAAATTTTCTCAATATAATTCCCAAATATCAATATTTTTGTTTATTTTGTAACTAATATTACTTCATGGGTACAGAGATAAGAATAAATAATTTCATATAACAATATCGATAATATCTTTTGTTGATTCAACGAACTAATCCATTATATAATATAAATGTAATTATATAGGTATTATAACAGGCGTATTTTTTAAAATAATGAAACTGTGTAACAGTGTTATATTTATTGTTTCCTAAGTAAAAGAAATTACAATACATTTTATCAGAAAACCATATATCAGGAGGCAGGGTTGCCAGGTCACTTTTTATTCCTTCAGTATAAATATATTGCAAAATTCAGTAGACATGCAAATTACATAAGAAATGGTGGGATAACTTATTGGATAAATAAGGCTATATTGGAGAAAAAAGATGTATATTTTTAGAAATAAAGAAACCTAACAAAATAGTTAAAAATAAAATACATAAAAACCAAAAACAATAAATATTTAATAAGTAGGTAATTGTCATAACATATTTTAAAATGTTGTACATCAAACAATAATCTAATTCAGAATCTGGTTAATAATGATCATCTTTTTTGTTATACGTAGCATTATTATGTAAATTTATTACATCTCTTGAAAAACTAACATTATAACACCGAATTTTTCTAGTATTAAGAAATTTTTTATGTGTAGATATCCCACTACACTAGCTGATGAAAATTTTTTTCTTTTGACAGTTTTCATTAAACTTATATTCGAGAAAATTCTTTCTACATTCGCTGATAGATGTGGTAAAATTAACAAATCAAAAGCAAATATGGTTAAAACTGGAAGGCATAAAACGCAGACTGGAAACATAGATAAATATCAGTGGGCCTATCGAATACTATAGATCGCTACGGATGCGTTCGAAATTTATAGAGTGCCTTTAAATAACGGGTCCGGAAATTTAGGAAAATTTATTATTAACACTATGTTATTTTATCAATGTATATGGTCTTATAATTTTTCAGTAGCTTAAAACACATTTCAGTAGATCAGTAGATTAAACTTGAAATCAGTACAGTTCGTACAATATGTATGTATAGTTGAACGACCGGAAACCCTGACCTACACAATGTTTTTCATTGGCGTAGACATTTTTTCAGCGCGTTACCATTTTTTAGTGGGTGATTCGCCAGTAGCCATATTTCCCACAAGTAACAAAAATAAATATGTACAAAACAGCTAAGTAGTCGAGAAAAATAAACTTAATACTTAATAAAATAAAAAAAATACCTGCGATTGAAATACAATCATATTTATTGTGTAAGTAGGTACCTACCTAATCTACCAAATCGTTAACACTCAACAAAGACAAAGATTATTAACAGACAAGCTTTCACAAAGATCGGAACTTGTTTGTTAATAGGTACCTACATAACTAAACCGAGACTAAATTCAACACATTTTTAAGTTTTCAGTTTTGTAAATCCCAATAAAAAACCTAACTTATATCGTTGCATTTAGCATTTATAACCTAGCGGCCTCAAGCACTGGAATATTTTTTGGATAAAATTATTTGAGAAATGTCTTAAGTGGAGGATGTAATAGGTACCTGCCTACCTCAGTACACGTCAGTATCTACTTCGAGCAGCCCATAAATCAACTTTTTTTTGTTAAAGTCGGCTCTGCTCTAACACCCACTATCCATTTTTGCCGTCAAATAATATTTTCCTTAAATTTTTTTAACATGCCTATCCTATCTCGTAAATAAAGCGAGGTCTGGTGGAAATCTACGTTTTTCAGGTTTCATACGAAACGAACAAACATGTTTGCTAACCGCCACACTCTTTTATTTCAACTCTCGTAGCGATGTATACCTACATAGGTAGGTATATAAATAATATATTAGCAATTCCCGCGAATACGCCACTGTAAGATATGCGAACCTGATCCTATTCGATCCGAGAATCCGATCCCGATCCGAGAGATACGATTCCAATAAGTTAAAAAGAGATATACTGCTCGAATATTCGTTATTGGAAAGGTCGTGGATCGGCGTTGCCGCTTTTAACTATAAAAATAGATGTTTACGTAATTGTCATATTTAAAGTAGACGAAAATAGATGTAAAAACGTAACATCTTGGATCTTGGCCTATAATATATTATTGTGTGCACAATTATTATTTAATAACATTCATAAATAATATATACAACTTTAATATAGTTTGTGGAATTTGATATTTTAATTGAATACTGAGAAAATTGAGAATTACATGTGCCAACTGCGCGGTATCTTATATGGGGTCAGTTAACTATACAATACATACATATTGAATGAACTGTAGATATACTGAAAAGAAAATCAGTAGACCTGGCAACCCCATGATACTAAGAGTACAAGATATGATTACTTGGGAAACGCGTTTGGAACAAACTTGCGCATGACGTCACCCCGTGACAAAAATGTATGGCGATATATGGAGAAGCTTTTTACATGGTTTTATTATAAAGTTTCGCTATGATTCGACTGTTATAACTACTTTGGATATTGTTTAAATATACAGAGTGTTTACGAACTTGAGAAACATTTTATATTTTAATTTTTCTCGGTTATTAAACCACTTTCATTAGGTTTATTTTTTGTAAAGCATTTACTTTTAGCATAATATATTATCATGAATTAAAAATAATCTCAAGTTATTAAATGCCCTGTATAGGTAGGTACAAAAAAGAACAAGACAACCCTACCAACATGATATTCCAGCTCATTAAACGGCCTGTACCCCGAACACTGGCAAATAGCTGGTGTCGGAGAGCTGGGAGCTGGTACTTTGCCGTTAAGGTCTACTACGGCACGAACTGGAATCAATATTTTATTGATTTTTTATTAATATAATTATATCATCCATAATTAAAGAAAAAAGTAAAAGGCAAGGACGTGAAGGTACAGCATTATCTTTCAACTTCCACTTATTTTTGAGCAATTGCAATAATTTTTCTTTAACATGAAAATCATAATTAGAAAAATGCAACATATTCTAGCATTTTTAATATTAAAATCATGCGTTTGGTAGCACTTTTGCACCCATAATTTGCAAATCTCTGCTGCAGTTGGAAACTAAAGTATCGATATGTACTGGAAGAATTTTTACTTTTTTTATTATTGTTACTGGTACAACCCTTCATTGCATAGTAAACCATTGTTTATCACAATCACAAATGACCAAAATAATTAAAGTAACGTATTTAAACTTATAAAATAATGTATTTTAAAGATGTGTCAAATTTGAATATTTTAAATTTGTCACGGAATGACGTCAGGAGAGGGAGAGAGATAGTGGATCGTTAGCATATCTTGTAGTCTTAGTATCAAGATTAAAACACATTTCAGTAGATCAGTAGATTAAACTTGAAATCAGTAGATATACTGAAAAATCAGTAGACCTGGCAACTCTGTCAGGAGGTTCCATCTGGTCCGGTTACCGTCCTGTATCGAATTGAATTGAATTAGATTGTATCGAGTCGACTACCGTCGCAGTACTTGCTAAATATTAGTAGGTATGTTGGGGCGGCATCTAGCGCCGGTAACCTGAAGCATCTGTCTCACGGGCGTACGGTCAACGTAGTCAACGGATGCGGTTGTTTTAAAACACTGAGAATAAATCTTTATTTTTAATTGAATGTAATTTAATATCATACATATGTGTGTACATATGTAAATTTGACAGACAGAATTTGCCGTGTATGTATAAGACATTATTCATCAACATCAGAAATAATGTGTGTTTAAGATCACAAGATTGAAAATTAGAATATATACTAATTAATTCTAATATATACTAATTAATATATAATAATTAATAAAAATAATTTCGTCCCCGCTCCAAAAGGTTTCTGGTTTTAAATAATATAAAAAACGAAATAAAAAAAATCATCAAAATGGGAGCTGTTCTTGAGAACGTCTGAGGAAAAGGATTGATTGACGAGACTACATTAGGGGATGGTTAAATCTCAGATTTTAAAACTTGAGTGTGCAGTAGTGTTTAGTGGTACACTGTGCTGGTGCTTTTTACTTCGCATGGATGCCGAAGGTTCCAGCCCAAATCAATCAACGCAAAGAATGAGACATTTTGTTATTTGCTATGAGCTAACTTTATATTATATAAGAAAGTAAAGAAAATGTAAAAGATACAAAACTCTCTAGACTAAGTACCACTTTGACAACTCACATAAAAGGTTTTACCTATATTCTACCTACAATAATGCAACAGAAAACTTTCATGGAAGCCACTTACTAAAGGAAACGTTTCATTATCTTATTCACACTTAGGATTTACATGGAGAAGTTAAATAAAAAGCAGGAACTTGAAGTGATATATACTTCTTACAGCAAAATATTCCACAAGTTGATATTTCATGCACATGATTTTTCAAGATAAAAATGCTTTTAGGTTCATTTTTTTTCAAGTGGATATGGCAAATAGTTCGATATTATAATAGTGAAATTGAATTCGCCAATACAATGTAAAAATCATTTAAGATGAAAAAAACGCTGGGTGCTATTAAATTAGAGAGTACAAATTGGAGATGGGGTGGAAATACACCCTTTTTAGTTTATTTAATATGTCTTGCAATCGAAGCAAAATTTCGATATACTTTATATGAAATTTTTTGTAGAGAATTGAATTTCACATCGAAATGTTATTTAAAAAATTTAAAAATATTTCTTCTTGACGATAATGTTGACACAAAATGAAGAAAAAAGGCCAAAATTTCGATTATTTGCGAAATTTTGCTTTTTTGCCTATAACTTTTTTTTAGATCAGAGATAGGTATAGACATTGCTATATCGAAAAAAAGTAGATAGGTACATAAAATTTCCTTTAAAATGCTGGGTTGAAAAATTTGTTGGGTTAAAAATTGACCGAAATATGGCAACTTCAACATTGCTTTTTTTTCATAAATAAAAATACCATACAGCTACAAATACCTATGGACAGGTTTTTACGAGACAATGTAACTGAAGAAGAAATAAGTTCTGCATCAGAATATATTGCAGCTTCCTTGTATGGGGCAAAGTTTTAAACATGACCCTAAGCAACTGTCGCTTCCAGAATTTTTATAAAATATCAAATATTTTCGCTGGCACAATTACCACCAACACGTGATACAATCAAACAGCATGGCTTAAGAATTTATTTCCAAATCCAGCAGTGGCAAGGAAATCGCGGAAACACCTTGAAATGGGGTTGGAAAAATTCTAACTATGGATTGTTGCGATTCGCACAACAGCAGCTCTTGCGCCAGAGATTTTGCTAAAAAAAGTAGCTTGTGGTTGCACTGCAGGTTGCCATGGAAAATGTGGTTATGGGAAATTGCAAATTACATAATTTGATTCAAAAGAAAATATTTTTAAATTAATTTAAATATTTATAAATTATGGTTGTGACCAGCGCATTCGTCATTACTTCTGGTATATCTGGTGAGTTCCCTGGTATATCTTCGGAATCTTTCACCGCCAATAAAACTACAAAGAGATAGGCCCTCTTGAGAACACCCCTTTTCCCATAAAAACGGATTTTTGAAATTGTTTCATAAATCCCGGATTTCTGAGGTCACGAACATACAAAAGAAACATACAGTTGTATTGAGAAGCTCAACCTTTTTTGAAGTCGGTTAAAAACAGAAGTGAAAGGCGAAGTTTTAGCGTAAAGCTGTTTATCAACTTAACCCAACGAGAGAAAGAAAAAGAAATAAAATAAGTTACAAAAAATAAATATAAAAATAATATAAATTTTGTCTGTAGATTTAAAAATATACACAAATATATTTGTAAATATAACAATGTAAAATGCAAATGCTTTGCTTCTCTTGCACACATGTAAAAACACATTATTCAATAGGTTTACTTTTTTGCTATACATAATAACGTCATCAAAATTAGAAATGAGTGTCTCTTGTAAACTGTTTTAACCTCTTATTTAAAATAACTATAGACACATTTTTCAAATCACTAGGAAGCTGATTGTATTGTTTTGGAGCAAGATATGAAACACTATTTGAAAAGGCAGCGGTTTTCTGATTAGGTATTAGTAAAAAGTTCTTATTTCGTGATGGCCTATTAACATTAAAGTTACTTAACCTAACTTTTTCGTTGTATAAAAAAACTCGGCAACTGTTTACACACTATAATAGAATATTATCTGTACTATTTTATTTCTGCGTCACAACTCTCGATGAAAGAAAACCACGTTTCAGACGGGCTGACATCGCTAAGACTAAGGGAACAACGAAACGTGACTCCCGGCCGGCTTAAAGTCAGAGGCCGGTCAGATTTGTGTGTTCCCGGAAATAAATTTTGATATAGTCTGGGCGTGAAGAGTGAATGTTTGGCGGAAATAAGTTTTGAGTAGTTTTTCGAAACCGATAATAAAACTGCAATTAAATGTAAAATTATTATAGCGTCATATAATTCTTCGTGACATGCACAAATGAAGGGTGGACACGTGCCCATGTGCCCCTTAGGATCAGCCGCCACTGCTTACAAGTATAAAATATTTTGTATATAAATACAACATTACCAAAACTTGGTATTCATTATTATCAAAATAGTATTAAGTAACTCATTAGAAGTTGACAATTATCTAGTCGATTACAACAAATTTAATAAAACGCCATGCGAGAGGTAGAAATTTCATTATAATACGATGTCATGTTGAGCATCTTTATTATTTTCCGCAAATGGAAATTGAGTTCAATCCCTCTAACCGTAACTAACTAAATGCCTTAAGCTTTAAATTAATTACTGTTGGTTTAGCTTACGGTCCATTATAATTATGCTACTCCCCGAATTTATATACTTTCACATATATGGCTTAGAACATCTACCTACATTTATTGGTGTAAGTAGTTAATTTTGGCAACAGATGGCAATATCAATATATTTTAGAAGGCTTTGCTTTAATATATAAACAATCGCATTGATTACAGAGGCTTTATATTGTGTATGTAAATAATATTTAAAACAGGCCCCAAATAATGAAATATTGAGATAATTAATTTTAAATTGTGAACACTTAATTAATGACATATTAATTATTATTATATTAATATTATATGGAGCAATATGAGTCCATAATTGCAATTTGATTCTACTACATATAGGAGTACGTATTATATGTATATAAATATACAAAACACGTATGGTTGTTTTTTGAAAATGTTGACACACCTTACACTATATGAATGAAACGCGTTAAAAGGTATTTGAAATTATTTTATTGGAATTGTCTTGGACAGAGATGGAATCAATTTAAAATTAGAGTATGTAAAGATTTTATCTCAAAACCTTTAATTTGGGACGTGGACGAGATATAAGGAGAGAGATAATTTAATGCTTACATGTAATGTTAATATTGGTGGTTTCTATGATACTTACTTTAATTATATATATATATATATATATATATATATATATATATATATATATATATATATATATATATATATATATATATATATATATATATATATATATATTGTATACTCTTTATTGAATGGGCCCCAGTGCACAATGCCAGTGAACATTTTTGAATTTTAAATTAGAGCATGTAAACACTTAAACTCAAGTTGAGTTCAAAATAGACTTGTAAAATCAAAATGATACCAAATGCGTTTTAAGATTATAAATTTAATTTTATACTTAAGAAAATTTATTTTGATGTTAATGCTATTACTATTCCAATGTGATATCCTTATTACTATTGAATTTATTTTGGAAGAAAAGAGAGATTGGTTTGAATGTAAGTAACTATTACATCTACTCATTCACCATATTTATACTTTGATGGTTATTAAATAACATTGAACAAAAAACAAGCTTAATATATCCTGAGATAACTTATCATGCCTTAGATTACTAAAAACATGGGACATGAAGTCCTTAACTAAGACATATATTTAGAAGTAAGCAGCATTGTTATATATTATAATAATTATTATAAAATGAAGTTCTGGTTTGTTTATTACCTTGTTACAAAGTGAATCCTTTGTAAACAAAAATAATCACTAGCGCACTTCGCTCGGAAAACTGCGACGGCGTCCGAGCTGTGTGAACAGCCTCAAAAAATACTACTTATTTGCTCGGTATTTAAATTAAATTCGGCACAGCAAACATATGCCGACTAGTAATGAACGAGCTCTGCCGATAGTTTCAAATTCATTAGACAATTCATTAGACATATCGTAAGAGCTTAACTAGCAGGTATAAAATTTCCTTAATACGAATAGTAAACTTAAGAATTACCTACCTAAACTAGATAATTTACTATCTATTGTTATATTGATATATTAGTTATAAGAATTCCGACTAGATTTATTGCGCGACAGGCAGCCTTAGTGATACTTAGTCCTGGGAGGGGGAAGCGGCTCCCCCTTTCGGTTCGGCGATAGTAGCGACGTACGCGTGGGTCACGTGCGATACTGGACATCGCTACTTTAGTTAATTTTATCATTAGTCGAAGATCGAAGATTAGTACTCGAAGCAAGTAAGAATACTCGAGAGATTTATGTTAATAATTAATTATATATTAATTTGATGTATACTTTCCTATTTGAATCGGATTTTGTTAAAAAATCATGGATTTTATTTTTTTGCGCGGAATCCTAATTATTTTTCTAAAGTAAAAGTAGCCTAAGTTACTCTTGATAACTTTAGCTATCTTCCAGTAAAAGTCCCGACAAAATAGGCTTTAACTATCTTGACGTAGCTCACTTACCTCTATTATACTGTCCAAAATATAACTTATGACTTAAACATGACTTAAACACTTATAGATGAAAGAATTAACAGCTACAGCCAATAGTTTGTTTGTCATTAGTGTAGATATATACATATATATATATATATATATATATATATATATATATATATATATATATATATATATATATATATATATATATATATATATATATATATATATATATATATATATATATATATATATATATATATATATATATATATATATTATTATTATTATATTTATGTATTACGGTATTAATTGACGCGTCCTAAAGTACTGCGCTCTAATTAACGATAAATAGGTATATGGGAATGTCTGTATAGTAAATAAAATAAAAATAAGACTATAGGAAACTTCTCCGAACATCTAAATTCTACAAATTTCTCTTTAGGTATTGGGTGCTAATATAATTTCGGTCTTCTCAGGTCTATCCTAAATCTAATATCTGGAAGGAAGGGGGTTGGTTTCTAGAGCTCCAATGGACTGCAATTAATCGTAGTAACTTTATTTGTCAGAGGACTGCGTCTCAAAGGCAGTCCCTCAATCTATAAAGCTTTTACTACAAATATTTTGAAATGTAGGTTGGAATAAATTATTATATAAACATGATTTTTATAAAATAGCAAGCAAATAATATACATGCACATAAGACTTAAAATATATAGAATATAATTATATTGCCAAACTAATGCATGGTAAAATGCATGGCAAAATATAAAATAGTAAGTAATTGTGAAGATTTGTTGACATGATTCCAAGCGATACTGGTACATATGAACTAATAAGTCAATAATACTGATAATAAAAGGCAGCACGATACTATAGAAGTGTATGGGAAAGATGGTAAAATAAACAAATATTAAACATACAAAATATATATAAAACCATATAGATACATATAACAATGAATATATATATAATTATAGTAATATATAGAATAATTCCTATGATCAGTGACAGCTAATGTCAAAATCACAAGGCTGCTACATAGCAACACCTAGACAACCTGAAATATGAGAAGTAATCGAGTATTCTAAGTAATTAAATAATACAGATATATATTATAAATTTTAAATTGTAAATTTAAATTGTAAAAGTAGTGACATCGAAATAGTGAAGTGATAAATTAATATATAATAGTGATATAAACATTCAGTGACAGACTACCTGGTACCTACGTACGAAAAACATTACTATATATATCATGTACCCAGGCAATGAAAAATGAAGCTTGTTATACAATAAGTTTAATTGACTAGCAACAAACAAAAATTCAGAAGCATGAGCATGGTAAAATTTTGTTGGAAACCTTTTTTTAAAATAATGGTTAAAATCAATTTCTTTTAAATTAAAATTACTTGTGAAATATCAAGAAGTGGTTATAGAAACCAGGAAGCAGTTTTTTGACGAGTAGTTCCAGATATTTTCTTGACAGATCCAGCAATTATTTGGTAGCGGGTATCCAGGTCCAGCTCCCAAGAAATCACCTTCAAATGATGGGAAAATATTACAAAATACCATAAATATGTATAAAAGTTACCTTATTCACGTTAATACAGCTAGCATGTCAAAGTTATAACGAATTAGTAAAATATCAAGTATAACAAACTTAATACAAAAGTTAATAATTACTTACCATAGAAAAATGCATGCAAATTTGAGCTCCATATATTAATAATGAATATTTTATCTATAATAATGACCAATAAATGTAATAAGGCAACCATTTGCAATTAATATCTAGTAAGGTCTACCAAAGGTCGAATAGATAACCCATAATGCAACAAGGTGTAATAAGAGTTGCCTATATTATTAACTGCAAAAAAAAGAGTTCGAAGTTCATTTTTGTCTAGACCTCGTGTCCGATTTCGATGATTTCTTTTTATGATAGCCTCTTTGTTCAAGAATGTTAATGTTCTATTGTTTTTTAAAGAAATTTTGCTTTATTCATTACAGGATGTTCGAAGTTAGTTTTTGTCTAGAACAAAAATTAACTTCGAAATTTTGGTTATTTTTTGGCGGTGCGTTAATTTCTTGGAGAGATGTATGATAGATGATAGAAATAAATAGAATTTTATTTTAAATTATAATGATCATAACTTTAATACCATAGAAAAAAAAGGTTTCACGGGCCTCATAGACCAGATTAAAAGTGGCAAGTAAATCTCCCAAATTCATAGGACCTAAATATTATATCTGTACCTGTATCTGTATCTGTATCTGTACCTGAGTTCGTGTATGTTAGTAACTATTGACTGTTCCTTACAATATTCTCTATTGTCAAAAACCGAAAATAAAATAAAAATTAATATTATTATGCTGAGCCTGCCGATATGGCATGATAAACAATAATTTTGTACCCGAATAGCATCTAGTTAAGAATTTAACACACGATTTGTGTCTTTATAAGGGGTTGTGTTTATAGGCCCATTACAAAATGTTTGGGGTTCAATTTTATTACAAATTATACATCTCTGGCAGAGCTTAATTCCCAGTCCAATTTATGGCGGTCATTTTACTCTGATCTCACAGCTATCGAAATTCGATAGCGTTAATTTTCCCGTATCTACGGCACTTGATCTAAACGCCATAGAAAGTCCCGCAAATTAACAAACTTTCTAGCTCAAAAATCATTTCGTAATCTCATTTTGTTTCCAACTCTTCCAATTACGGCAAAATAAGGGCAGCTTTCCCTCAAATTTCATTACTATTTTGAATCATCTCGCATTACGGCAACCCTCGTTATCTAATATTATATATGCTACATCAAATACCACTTGTATGAAATTTGTTTTATATTACCACGTATAGAAGCAGAGTAATTGCGAAATAACTTAAGCCAGCTAATGGTTGCGTTTTCAAGAGAGTACTTTAGGGTGAGGGGATCATTAAACATCATACACCCAAAACTCAGAAAAGAGAACTAGTCTGTAAAATATTATAAAACTTCTTCATTACGAGGATCTAATACATCAACTCTTTGATATTCTCCTAAATTTTCCTGAATCCTTATTTTACTGTTTAATTATAATCTAGTTCATAATTAAATTATCTGCAGCAACAGTCTTGCTAGACGTATCAGATGTAGAAAAATAGGAGTTGTTGATATTGTAACTAAGTATATCTGTAAATAATCATGTTGTATAATAAATGAACTATAATATAGTTGTAATTATGTATATAGTTGTAAACACTTAGCGTAGAGTTTTCTCGTTAAAGTATTATGCAAGACAATTTGGTAGGTATAAAATGAGATATTATCAGATATGATTACGAATACAAAATTATATATATATATATCTATGTATTAAGATATATCAGATATAGAAGGAAAAATTATAGTATATACTAAATAGAAAGTAGGAATGTAAACTGTAGGTATAGTGTATAGTAGACATAGTGAAGGTGTAAAGATGCTAAACATAAATAAACTCGTTAACTGAAATGAGAAAGTGTGCATGGCATAGATATTAGTATAGAAAAGATGACATGGCATAGACCTTATTTTAAAAATGAAGATTTCATATTAAAGATGACTTTTGCAGATAATAATTAAGAGGAAGAAAGGAAAGGCCAAGGGAGAAAATAAGAAACGGAGATTGGATATATAAATTTGGAAACAATTTGCAGTTTGTATATCTGTATATATATATATATATATATATATATATATATATATATATATATATATATATATATATATATATATATATATATATATATATATATATATATATATATATATATATATATATATATATATATATATATATATATATATATATATATATATATATATATATATATATATATATATATATATATATACGAATCACTTAGAAGTTGTAGACGTTCTTTCACTTTTATTGAGGATCTTCAGAGTGATGTACGATTTCTTTAATTGATAATTTAGTGACAGATAATCTAATAATAGAGTGATAGATAATCTCACAGTAACACTTTTATGTGACATTAGTAACATTAGTAACTAGTAGTAGTAACTGGTAGTAATTTATCTGACGTAACCCCAATCCATAGAAAACAGGAACTTACTCTACTATTTTACTTGTTCTATTTGAACAAATTGATACATATAAGTATTAGACATTCATTTATCTAAAAGATGTTAAACTTTAAAATGCGTAAAATCTTTTATCTATGCATTTGATTATTTCTCTATTTTTTATAACAACAAACCCAAGATTTCCTCTCACGTAATAAATATTAATAGCAAAGAACTTAAAAGCTAATAAATATATTTCGGGGTGAAATAGGATTTTTTCTTCGAATTTTCGAAATAATAATTAATACATAAGATCCAACAAATAATCGAGTTTTGACTAACCAAGCAATTTCTGTATCACTCCCTCTTTAAATGATTCAGAATTCTATTGTATATGTAATTCAATATTTTCTAACATATAACTAGGAAAAGTAGTTGTTTTAATAGAATCAACAAGATTTCCGAAATTATCAATGAAATGTTACTGGAGATTATCAAAATTAAAAGCTATCATAAGCAATAGATATAACTATTGAACTAGTTGAATTTTAATATAATAATAAAAATGTCTAGCTTTGAGATTATAATTGATATGAAATCGGAAAAATGTTCATAAATTAAATGTTATTAAAGTAAATAAATCAAAATCTTATATAAATGAAATAAAAATCACCATTTTAAAAATATTATTTTTAAGCCATTCGCGGAATATGCGGCAAGATTTAAAAATGAAACAAAGCTTATCACTGAGACTGAAATATTACACTCGACTAATATATTCAGTTAACCAAGTTAGCACCAGAGAGGATATTATTAGAACTAATATAAAATTCATGGCCGTTATAATTAGGTTGCATTTAAATAACATATTTTTGGGTTCTGGATCATAACCCTCGAATATGGTACAGACTCACCAAAAACGGATGTTCATTAATTTGCGATACTGTGATGAAGATGGTTCCAAAAATGTCGCAATACCACCACGCACTACCAAAAAAATTGTCAATACGAAATGTAACTGCTTCGAATTTTGACGACCGAATTTCCAAGATTTATTATATTTATTTATTATATTATATATATAAAAAGAAATTTGAGGGAGAGATCAGGTAATTTTTTCCTTTGTACCTATTTCCTTTGTCTGCCTTTGACAATTTAACAACATTTGTAAAACAATGGACTTTTTCCTTCAGAGCCCATGTATATGTATATACTTAAATTAAGTTATTAAAGAAATATCAAATAAAAAAATAATACAAAAAAATATTTTCGCACATTTATCAAGGACCGATGATCATACAATTGACAACTATGGCCTAATGCCCTCACCAGGATCATCAAAAACCAGGATATTGCAAAATATGTCTCACATTGGCGCATCCGGCAAAATCTAGAATTTACCGAAAGTTATACATTCATTAAATATCGGATCACATACTATAAAATTAATCTTTTCATAGCAGAGAGTAAAACCAATCAACATAATGAAATTATTTTAATGAAAAGATTAAATTATAGTTTAAAAGACCAAAAATCCCACGCTTTAAAGGGAAATCTAACTAAAAAGTCAAATATTAATGTTTAACTCTTTATTTTGTAAAAAAGCGTATGGTGCATGTAATCAATGAAATATTTATAACAATTGATGGAGTGCATATCAATTGTTTTTTAACAACGCGTTTTTACAAAACCTTGATAGATAAACATTATTTTTTACTTGTTGGTTCGGTTTCCCTTTAAAGCGTATTAGTTTTTTTGAACTATAATTTAATTTAAAAAAGCAATTTATCTAATTTATCTAATTTATCTAATTTATCTAATTTATATAATTTATATAATTTATCTAATTTATCTAATTTATCTAATTTATCTAATTTATCTAATTTATCTAATTTATCTAATTTATCTAATTTATCTAATTTATCTAATTTATCTAATTTATCTAATTTATCTAATTTATCTAATTTATCTAATTTATCTAATTTATCTAATTTATCTAATTTATCTAATTTATCTAATTTATCTAATTTATCTAATTTATCTAATTTATCTAATTTATCTAATTTATCTAATTTATCTAATTTATCTAATTTATCTAATTTATCTAATTTATCTAATTTATCTAATTTATCTAATTTATCTAATTTATCTAATTTATCTAATTTATCTAATTTATCTAATTTATCTAATTTATCTAATTTATCTAATTTATCTAATTTATCTAATTTATCTAATTTATCTAATTTATCTAATTTATCTAATTTATCTAATTTATCTAATTTATCTAATTTATCTAATTTATCTAATTTATCTAATTTATCTAATTTATCTAATTTATCTAATTTATCTAATTTATCTAATTTATCTAATTTATCTAATTTATCTAATTTATCTAATTTATCTAATTTATCTAATTTATCTAATTTATCTAATTTATCTAATTTATATAATTTATCTAATTTATCTAATTTATCTAATTTATCTAATTTATCTAATTTATCTAATTTATCTAATTTATCTAATTTATCTAATTTATCTAATTTATCTAATTTATCTAATTTATCTAATTTATCTAATTTATCTAATTTATCTCATTTATCTAATTTATCTAATTTATCTAATTTATCTAATTTATCTAATTTATCTAATTTATCTAATTTATCTCATTTATCTAATTTATCTAATTTATCTAATTTATCTAATTTATCTAATTTATCTAATTTATCTAATTTATCTAATTTATCTAACATATTTATGTAGACCAGGTATATATGTTGTATATACGAGCATACAATGTACGTAACTTTCAGTCACAAAATGTACGATTTAAATAATATAACTATAATAAATGTCCAACGTCTTGAGTAGCAGGAAATGCCTTAACGTTGGAAATCTACATTACGACGCCACCGAAGTTTATTACGCGATCCAACTCGTCTCTAAAAATTCCATTTCATATTTTACAAAACATATAACCGACATTTAATATCCGTGCCATAAAAATTCATAGAAACCATATACTGTGTTGCATACAGTTTGAAAAATGACACGTATTATAAAAGGTAACTCCCTAAAAATCGTATCTAGCGATGATAATGAGAGATTTGACAAATTATTACACTGACGAAAGGGCCTGTTAAAACAGATGACAGTGCTCATTTTTTATTACGAGCATAAATGTAGTGTACTCTCGTATTTATGAAAGACAATAACTCTTTCTATATCCTATAAATACACCCCATAAACTTAAATGATGCGAAATATTCCTCCGGACCAACGGAAATCTTGAAATACGACCAATAGATCCTAACGGGTTTGTAATAAAATGGATTCCGTTTTAAGGATCATTTGAGATATTCCCAAGATATGTCAGATTTTATGGTATTCACATTTAATATAGAATTTCAAAAATTGGACTTAATATATTACAAATTATTGTAAGATAATTACAAGAACATGTGGTAAGGTACTTTCGATGAATTATATTGTGTATTATTAATTATAAGTTTTTTTCCAATATTTTTAAATACATTTGCCTTTATAATCGGCCATTAACGCCGTAATATTAGTTGTAACAGACAGACAGATGATTTACAATTGCCAGTAATTCTTCTACATATTACATATTATGAGTAGATAAACTCAGAGTAGTTGGTTACTTAAGTACGAATTCACAATGATAGTAATGTGACGCATTGTGTTTTTGTTTCTATTACGGGCGCCAACTTCTGTTTAATATGAAGAAGTACCACTTTTCCCTACAGGGGCCTCAGTAAATTATGAGTGGCGAATGTCGGTAATTACAGGGGTCACGTGATTTGTAGGAATAATAAATCCATCCTACATACAGTAATCAACCTCTTATGTATGGTTCTAACAGTTTTATTTCATCTTAAGGTCATCAGGTTTATACAACTATTATCTTCTATCACCGTGAACTATCATTATGGCTAGGGACATATGGAACTATCATTATGGCTATATTCATGTTACACATGGTTGATTCGGTCTCTTAGACTATACATTAAATTGGTCATCAGGTTTATACAACTATTATCTTCTATCACCGTGAACTTTCGTTATGGCTATGAACATCTGGAACTATCATTATCGCTATATTTATGTTACACATAGTTGTTTCAGTCTTTTACTGTACACTATACATTAAATTGGTTTTTAATTTTGGATACCCTGAGTTCCGTACCTTCCTTTAATAAGCGACTTCGAATTCAGGCCCCAACGGTATCGGAATTAATTATCGGAACTAGAATGTTCTAGAATGTGTGACGTGTAGCGTGCATTGGCAGGTATATCATACGCTCGTTCAGGGTACTCAGATTGACTTCTACCTTATACCTTACTACGACACGGCTGATGTTTTTTTCGGATTCTGGCGATGGATGGAGCTGCTTGTTTTGCTTTAGGTGGTTGCGGAAATGGACTGCCGATTTCAATACAGGCTATCTACTTTTATTAATTTCGACGGATAGTGGCCTAGTGGGAATGGATTGTGCCTTCACCCTACGATTTTCCGATATTTCGTCGTGTGTGTTGAACGTCTGTCTAGGATTAGGTTCCTTGACATTGGAAATAGTGCTTAAAGCGCACGGGTTTCCAGAAAATACTTGTTCTCATTTTAGATGTGAGCAGAACTGAATCGGAATTAAAGTAGCTATGCCTGTCTAAAAATAGACGAGTTCCTATGGTTAGTATTAACTTAATAATAGAAAATATATGAATATTTGGCAATTACGTTGTTCATTATAGAAGTACATTTTTTAGCGAAAGTGAAAGTATATTTAAAACCTTTTAAGTACGTGGGGCTGCTTATTGGGAGGAAAATTACAACTGAAACTAAAGTGTATATAATTGCTTAGTCGCATAAATTTTACTAACTTATGTTTATGGTACAATTTAACGTGAAGCTTAGTATTAAATGTGTAAGGTTTGGTTAGTCATGTAATGTAGCAATTCGGGCAAGGCAAATTGCAAAATTACGTTTTCATTACCACTGCATATTGTGCTGTGCCGGCGATAATTTATCCTCACTTACGTATTTATGAAATTTATTTACGCATGTGGAAGCAAATTGTTACATGTATGGTTTTTCCTGTAAATTCATACATGCAGATGTTTTAACTCCATTACTCAGATGTTTTAACTCCTATTATCATATATATATCGCTAGCAATTGCTGATATTAGAAAATATTAAATATTTATAATACTATTGTAACATACATGCTATTTGTTTTAAAGCTACAACTTTGAAAAGCATTACAAAGTTCATCTACAGTGAATTATGTTTCTCTTTTTATATAGATAGGTTAAATTATTAAATAAGATTAAGAAGAGAAACGGTTATTGTCGTAAATGAATAAATCACTTAACGCAGGTCTATTGTGGACCTACACCAAATAGATGTTGCTGTCATAATTGAACGACCATCCTTACCCACATGAATGTATCATTCGATTTCACAAGAGAAGTGTCGAAGAATATCAAATTACAAATTACATCATGTAACGTAAATAAATTCTGTTTCGTTTTACGCCAAACTTTTTGAATAGTTGTACCCTATTTCAAATATTTAAAATAAGCCCCGCGAATTCATAGATATCTACCGGTTAATGATCGTTGCGCTCCCGTCTCGCTGAAAACCACGTGGAGTACGGTGCAAGGCGAATAGTAGGGAGAAGACATCAATAGGGTTACTTTTTCGTTCTCGCTGTTCGCGAGCATTTATATTTAGGGCCATATTTTTAGTGAAGTGCTTACAGAACTACAAGATACAGTCTAAATTTTATTATTATACATATAAATATCTATGATATTTATATCATATAAATATCGTTATAAGTTTAACATATTCTGGATAACTGCCTAATGCTTTTATATAGAATATGTTCAAATAGAACAAATATAAATAGTAGACTAGGTTTGTGTATTCTAAGAATTTGAGTTCCGTCAAAAACTAATGTCATAAAACGTCACTGCAAGTATTGAAGTATTAATATTTTAAATTCAAGTATAAATGATCAATGAAACAAATCGTACACTGCTCTGAAGATCATCAATAAAGGTGAAAGAACTTGTACAACTTCTAAGTGGTTCGTTTCCGTGTGTATGTCCAGATATAGCACTGGTAAGTGTATCTTCCTTCTTATTCGTCTATTTGCTTATTTCTCTGTGTAATGAAATGCTACAAACCCAAGATTACTTTTCACAAAACAAATATGAATAGCAAAGAACTTCAAAGCTAATTATATTACGACTGA
Organism: Tetropium fuscum; assembly: GCA_964058915.1. Taxonomy (NCBI): domain Eukaryota; kingdom Metazoa; phylum Arthropoda; class Insecta; order Coleoptera; family Cerambycidae; genus Tetropium; species Tetropium fuscum. The sequence continues at coordinate 846,923 of CAXKVY010000209.1, read as the reverse complement.
TTATATTACTTGACGTTTCGGTCCCTTTTTTGGGTCTTTTTCAAAAGATTATTTTATTTATGACATATTTGACATACAAGCGAGGAAAAATACAAGCGAGGCATATCAAACAAAGCAAGAAAATAAAAAAAAAACCAAACCACAACGAGACAAACAAGAAAGATAAATACTCATAGCAAACACCAACGTAGTCTTAAAGCAATTGTCACACGCCCAATGTTAAATTTGCAGAAATTGCTACCTGTATGAAAAGATATGGGCGAATAGGAAAGAAAATTTAAATATTTGCTATTTTTTTCAACTCGCAAACTTAACTTAAAAAATCGCTAAGTTGCAAAAAACGGTTTCCTGTAAATAACTCAAAAATTATAGCTCCTATTAAGTAAACTTAAACCTATCAAGCTCCTACCCTAAACAACTATGGAAACGTTGTTGTTACTGGGTTCTAAAGAACACGATTTTTAGCGGTATTTTAGATATAACTCGAAAAGTATGAAAAATATCGAAAATTATTATAGAGGCATTGTGATAGATTTTTTAAATATTTATATCTTCCTCATTTAACTTTTCTCGACAGGCGCTTTATAGTTAATTTTTTAATTATTTACAAAAATAACGTTTTTTGCAACTTTGCGAATGTTTTAGGTAAAGTTCGTAAAATAGAAAATTATATTTAATTTTCTTTTCCTATACGACCATATTTTTTTAATCCATGTAGGAATTTATGTCATCACTTGTCTAGAACGCTTGGACTATGAAACGTTGAACACAATCATCGACTTTGGGAAGTTTACTAGTAAAATAAGGCAAAAGATGTGGCAATTTTTTAATCAAAATTAGTGAATTTTGAGTCTCAAAAACTATGCTAGATAACGAAAAAAATTAATGGAATCAATCAATCTGATCAGTGTATATTTCGTCAGTTTTAATTTTATATAGGCTCATCGTTTATTTGTATAATGGCCTTATCGCTAGAACGCGTAGTTTCCGAGATATATTTCATCCCTCACCTAGTTCGTATTTTCAACTGGGAATCATACTTTATTAAACTTAAATAGATACTTAACCTCAACTTAATTTATTGAATCAGCAATTTAATTTCAAGTAGGAATGCGCTAGACATTTTTAGGTCGCTGCATTAACATTGCAATCTGGCATCTAACCAGTGTATCCTTAGTAACGATTTCAAAGAAAGTAGCAGGATAAGAATTCCTGAATGGAACAGTAGAATTGTATTGCTGTAAAGTGGCTTGAAACATTTATTTCCATTGAATCGGTAAGTAGTGATAGAGTTACCCAAAGATTCAATTTTATCGCAATGTTCGGACAACCTTACTAGAATTTAAAGTGATAACCTGCGTTGAATTTTCGCAGTTTTCTTTTACGTAAAGCAAACAGTTCTTATTAAAGATAAACTTCAACATAAAATACATAAGTATGTACAGTCCAGAAAACATGTAGGGGAGAGTGGTGGAGTTGCGGTCATCTTAAAATACATTGCTTATAAAGGTCAAAGAATTAACTACTTTACTTATCATTTAATACGCATTTAATACTACTTATCATTTAATACGGAAACAAAACACCAACATTTAATACGTTCAATGTAGACACCAAGTTCACGGTGGCTCCAACTATAGAAGTAAAATACCTCGGCATCATGATTGACTCAAGACTGAAATGGGATTCCCATATAAATTATGTCCAAAAAAAGATTAAAAAGGAAATTAATATACCGATTTAAATATTTAAAAAACATTTTACAATGGAAACAGCTTAAAATACTATATCACTCACTTGTTGAATCGCATCTAAGGTACGGTATCTTAGGATGGGGTGGTGTACTAGACTCGTATCTTAACCCACTAAATGTACTCCAAAAGAGACTACTCAAAATAGCACTTGATAAAGATAGAACATATCCATCAGATAGGTTGATTAGAGATGCAAGTGTAATGGATATTCGGTCCTTATATTGCTTTGATTGCATACTGTATCAGTGGCAAACAAATTCAGCTAACAGTTCCACAGTGATCACTAGAAATAGAACTAACAATAAATTAAGAAACAAAAAAACAAGAACTACATTTGGTCAACGGTGCTTCACATATTTAAGTATACGAGCCTATAATTTTCTCCCTAAAACACTAACAGACATAGATAGATAGATACATAGATAGTTTATTAATCCTTATGCCAATTTACATCGGGTAGATACGTCATCGTAATTGGTATATAACAAATAATATACCTAATATTAATTATACATATAAGAATGTAAAATACAATCAAAAACAGTAAGTAAGTACTATACTAAATAATAGGTAAACATTATTATATATACATACACACACACACACACACACACACATATATATATATATATATATATATATATATATATATATATATATATATATATATATATATATATATACACATATATAACACATATACACATTTATATACATATATACGTACATATACCTATACATACTCACATATACATATATAAATACATATTCATACATACCTATACATTACTAATAATAATGTTTTCCTATAAAATAATAAATAATATAAAAATAATTAAAAATATTAAAAATATTAGGTACCTAGCATGCTAGTGTGTTTAAAATAAATAAACTTAAAATAAATAAAAAACTTAATTGACTTGATTTGAAACAGTAAGAAATTCCTCAATCGAGTAAAATACATTTTCTAACAGATAATGTTTTAATTTTATCTTAAAACTAGGCAGTGTGGTTGCACTACTTATATTCAAAGGTAGCATATTAAAAAAGTAACATCCAGCATATTGCGGCGATTTCTTAAAACTTTCATAGTAAGGTCTATCTAAGCGTATTTGAGCATTTTTTCTGGTGATAAATACATACTATTAACAGATTTAAAACAAAAAGTAAACAATATATATTAAACAAGCCCAGACTTTATATACACAACGCTGTCAACCCAAAACCATTATTCAATACCATGTTTTAAATGTTAATTTGAGTTAACTTAGGACCTTATTTGCCCTCATGTATATTATAACAATACAAATTTGATGTAAAATATTACTCTTACCTACCTACTTACCTGAACGTTCCTTACTTACTGATTTTCACAATATTTTTTTTAAGGAGCTCAATGTCTACTATACCTATATATATATATATATATATATATATATATATATATATATATATATATATATATATATATATATATATATATTTTATATTTAACACTCTGTCATTGTGTATTATATTTTGATAAGATATTTTATTCAAAATGTACTTTTGTATGTATTTTACAATGTATTATTTAAATCAGTGTTCATTTATATGTCTATTGTATTTTTATATGCTTTATAATGTTTATATTTGTTTGTTAAAATTTCATGGACATTGCTTTTGCGCTAATATGAAGTACCTAAGTTTATTTTACATATACTAAGTACTATTTTACAGCGTTTTTTTATATTACTGTAAATAAACTTTTTCTATTCTATTCTATTCTATTATATTCTATTCTATCATATGAAACTGGTATAGAATGGAGTATTATAATTTTACTAAACTGTGCTTTACCGCCAAATTAAAAGGATAAACCTTAAAGAAAGTATTTTGCCTTAAGTGATGGCACTGATTCCGGTATTTCCCACCTTGCGGGTTAAGCCGGTAACTGCATTTGTAACGATTTTTAAATGGAGATTTTTGGGAAACCATATGTTATGCAAATAATGAGAAAATAAGAAGTAGGCAGAGTAGGCTTCATATTTATATAAGGGCTCAAAATTTTCGAAAATATAGTAAGAAAATTGCACGATCATATCATAACTTGACTACACCTAACACTGGATAGGACTGGAACCTAGGTAGTGACTAGGTAATGATAACACTCGAAGTAGTTTCCACAAACACCAAAACACTTTTACTACGCTCGACGTGCGTTTCACCAACCAAGTTGGCATCATCCGGAGACGAGTAAAACTGACTTTTCCCTCGGACTTTGAGGAAGAATATTTTTTTTAAATTCCGAGAATTCCGAGTTCTAATTATTGTCTAGAACATTTCATAATTTTCATTTGCATTTTCATTATATGAACAATGCACATTTTTACAAGTAAAAAAACAAAATAAAATATTTTTTAACTAAAAAACAAAACCGACTTCAATAAAATCTAAAAAAATGCCCTAAAAGGTAAAAAAATAATTACGTTATTCTACTACTATTACTACTTAGAATATAATTAATTTGTCAGGCCAATTAATTTATTAGAATACAATCAATTTATTATACAAATTATTATGTTTGGATCTTCCTTCAAAACGACTTCAAAAATAACAATAATTGTATAATAAATTGATTGTATTGTAACGGTACATTTACGCCATTACGCTACATTTTCACCTTAAAATAAGACGAGCTACTTATTGTTCTATTTCTTGTTTTCATGTACTTAAGTCAGTTAGCTACCGAATTAATTGTTTTCAACTCCTTCCATTCTCGATGCTAACGCATTATCGTTGCAAAATCCAATCACAGGTTCCTGTGGTGTCGTCTAAGGTAACCTCGATGTCCGGTGTAGGATGGCGCTGCAGGGTCTAATTGATATAAAAATCAAGTCAGTTCGAATATCGTTCAGGCGGTTTTTCTTGGGAAGTTTTTCTCGAACAATTAAAAACGACTGATATAGAAAATAGATTTTTGCTCGTGTGAAATTAGATAGCGTGGATACACGTGGTGAGATTTTTCGAAGGTTTAGTGTTTGTGCTGGTGCTATTATTTTTATGAGTTGAAGCTCTCATCCTTTTAAATAAAGGGGTTATTAGCCCGGACATATTTTGGACGTTCCAGTTTTGGCGTGTATGGTTTCTCTTTCGGAGACGCGCTTCTTAGGTCCTGGAATTCCAAGCCGCTTCAGCGGGATATATCACATCCTTCACACCACGATAGATACACCTTCGTTTCATATTGTGTATAGTTCACATGTACCATCCTCTGCCGCTATCCACAACCACCATATTGGGGTGCAATTGAGAGGAGAGTTAGTAAAAGAAACCCTCTATCCATCGACTAATATTTGCTAATGTTTGTATTTAGAAATATTTATGGTTTAAACATTTTATTTGGAGATTTTTACGTATATATATATATATATATATATATATATATATATATATATATATATATATATATATAAATATTTTTTTTTTTTGGAGGGTTTATCTTGGGATAGTAGCAATAAAACGACTGATTAGGTTACTTGACGTTTCGGTCCCTTTCTTGGGCCTTTTTCACAAAATAAAATACTCTTTTGAAAAAGGCCCAAGAAAGGGACCGAAACGTCAAGTAACCTAATCAGTCGTTTTATTGCTACTATCCCAAGATAAACCCTCCAAAAAAATATATAAAGATAGCAAAGAAATTAGAAGATATAAATATATAAATAAATATATATATATATATATATATATATATATATATATATATATATATATATATATATATATATATATATATATATATATATATATATATATATGTGTGTACATATTTGTATATACACTTTCCTTGAGAGAGTTGCTTACACCTTTTTCTTCTATTTTAGGGTTTTTTTTTGGGGATTCTTTTTTATTTCTTATTTCACAAGAGTGTGTTTATGACTGGCCCGGTTCAGTGGTCCATTGCTGCTATAAGGGCCTTATACGTCTTACTTGTCTGTTGTGGGGACCCCTGTTTCCTCTACCAAGTTGGCCGAATGCCGTACGCCGCATCGTTGCTACTATCCACTGGGTGACTGCTGACCAGCTAAGTTGTTGCATGCTCATATTATTAATAATTTGTTTTTAGTCATTTTTGCTTAAGTTTTTGTTTGTTAATAGCTTATTATTAGTTACAAATCTTTTTTTGTTGTAGCTTTCATTTTTAATATTTGTTTTTGCCAATTTTTAATATTATAAAATTTCAAAATAGGGCATAATCACAGAGCACGTGATTTTTTTTTTGTTTTCTCAGTGATTTAAACATGATTGATTTAGGTATAGGTATATGATAATTTTTGCCACCTTGCATGACTACATGCTGCTGTTTTAAGGTATTAGATCGCTTATAAGTATTTTTTTTGGCTTTGGTATACACCATTGCAGCTTCCTATTTTTTTTAGTGTTATTTTTTTATAAGAGCGCTATACTTAAATATACTTAAAGTTATGCTGGGCGGGCGTTGGTGGCACTTGGATGGGTGACCTAGGCAGGCTTGGGCCCGGACTGTGGCGTCTGCCCGAGACCTGGGAACACTCAACACATCTGCCGCGGACGCGTGGTCCCTGATAAATGGTAATGAGGACCAGAGTAATTAATCTCGGTAACTCAGAACCATACTATCATACATACAAATTGTAGAGACTTTGCCACCAGGCCACCCGTAATAAATAGGATGGTTTGAGGAAAAGTACTCAAGTAAAAAGGAGGAATGCATAAAGGGCCTAATGAGGCCTAAGTGCTATGGTGGAATGGGAGTGTAACACTACCTTCCACTACACTCCGACCCATATACATACATACACTTAAATATTTAGGTTCTACCACCCACAAATGTACGCCGCGCGTGTATACACGTTGGGTAAATCGCAATAGTGTTTTGGGAGGATTTTTTTGTGCTACAACCTGAGCTACTTTTTTGTACAATTTATGTTTTCATATATTTTATGCAATAAACCGATGTATAGATAGAAAAAAAATCAATGGTACTATCTGATTTTTTTTAAAAGCGACAACTTACCCGGGTTAGTCTTGGTTCAACTTACTAGTAAGGTAGTGGTAGCGTAAACCAAGTGGCGCTCACAAATTACATCTTTCTTTTCAACCCGGCCCGCCTCCACTGCAGCTGGCAGGCCGCTGGCTCTACTTACAATTTTTTTTAAGGGTAAGTAATTATAGTAGCTTTTTGATGTGAATCAGACCATCATACATAATATTAATTTGGCACGTCACAGTATTCTAATAAATTGATTGCCCTAACAAATTGATTGTATTCTAAGTAGTAATAGTAGTAAAATAACGTAATTATTTTTACTTCAGTGCATTTTTTTAGAATATATTTTATTGAATTCGGTTTTGTTTTTTTGTTAAGAATATTTAATTTTGTACTTTTTAGTGCATTTTATATATATATATCAATATGTTAGGGGAGAACAATTATTGTAAATAGTAGACTAGGTAGTCGTTTGAATGTGAGTTCTCTGTCCCATAAAAAGTTTATGTCGCATAAAAGTGGCACCGTGAGAATGGTAGGTATTGATAGTAAATTCAAGTATAACCTATTAATTAAAGAAATCGTACTTAATCATTCTGAATATCATTCTGAAGAGCCTTAATAAAGGCGAAAGAACTTGTACAACTTCTAAATGTAAAAAGTTCGTTTCCGTATATACGTCTAGATACATAACGGGCCTAGATACATAAGTATGTTCTTTATATAGGTATATATTTATTCTGTCCGTGTGTTGTCATTGAACTACACCTAAACGGCTCGACTGATTTTTATGCTGAGTAAGTTGATTGGAGAATGGTTTTCAGCTTTACAATTTGATCCTATAGAGAATATTTTTTTAATTAATATACATATCTATAAATTAGGGTTGTGACCGGCGCACGCGCCATTTCTTGTGGCATATCTGGTAAGTTCCCCGGTATATCTTCGGAATCCAAGGTCCAATGCCTATAAAACTAAAATGGGACGTGTATAAAATTCTTTTTTTTATTGGAAAAGGGGTATTTTCAAGAGGGATCTCAATTTAATTTAAATTCCATTTTTAAAATTGAGTTATAAATGACGGATCTCTGAAGTAACGATCATACAAAAAAACATACAGTCGAATTGAAAAATCTTTTTGAAGCCGGTTGAAAAAGGCCTTTTCTACCCCTCTCCCCCTGAAGCACACGGGCTAGGGGCGGAGACCTTTAATATGTTTATTACTTTCCAAATATTTGATGTAAGTTAAAATTAGGATGTCATTAGTAATTATTTAACCCGATTCTGTATAGATTTAAACACCTTATTTAAAAATTTACTTCATATTTACGTACACATCATGCAAGCATGTAGATATGAATACATGCGACAACTTTGAATCATATTTCCCGATGCAAATTATTAAAATAAGCACGGCAGCAAACAGATCATTTTTAATATCAGTCTCACGTCGAGTGATATTTCACATTTTCGACATACGATACCATATATTACATTACATATTCGGAAGGTTTAATATATTCAATCTTCAAGAGAAGAATATATGAAAAATGAATGAAAGTCCCTTCAGTTTACTTTTTCCCACATAATATGTTTCACTCAAGTCGTTCGTTATTGATTCCTTTACAATACTTCTTTGTATCCAACCCACTCGAAAGTCATAGCATTAAATGTGGACACAATTGTTTAACCAGATTCCACGAATAATGTGAATGGGGTTTCTAAATTCATTATCAGCAACATTACATATTTACAGCGTATTGGCGCACACATAATTATATATTTGATTACTTTAAAATAGCTATTTTTTTGATAAAATAAACTTTGCTGATGGTAATCTAGTATCTATTCCTTCGTATATCCATTGCCTTCAAAATTAATAAACGTATTTGTGCAATAAAAGTATCTATGCTTAGTAATATCTAAAAACATTTAATAGATAAAAAATAGAAATATTTGTATATCCAACTGTCAAATGTTCAGACAGAAAAATTTTGATATACAAAAATTATTTAGGTATGGAAATAATGTGTATAATAAACCATTATGTCCTAATGTATTAGTTAACTAACAATTTGTATAGTATAAACAATTGGTATTTACTCTATATTTGCACTGTGCGAGTGCATCGCATCAGTTTTAAATCAAGAGTACCCAAGAGTCTGTATCCTGCATCGTGGGAAGTATAGCAGCTTCAGATCTCGACAAGGATTCTTGATTGACACATCCACTATAAGGTACCACCACTCAATAGTTTTTCAAAGATAAAAATAAACAATTTTATCAAAGTTAAAGTTGATCAATAAGTAGTTGTGATCGAGTATTCAAGAGTTTTATAAATTCTACGTGTTTCTTGAATATGCTCGCAGTAGTCAAATCCCTATATATTTAAATAAAACCATAAAGGAGACAATATCCTTTAAATAAGGCGCTCAACAACCAGATATTGAAATATATAATATATAAAGAAATTTATCCATTGTCTATTGTTATAAAAAATTCTTAATATCTATAATTATTAATATAATATTCTTGATATTTTTTACACTTTCAAGTGTACATGTCCAAATGATAGTAATACTTGTTTCCTTCTATGCAATATATTTTTTTATTGTTGAAACAAATAATGTCATTTATTTATTATCTATAATCATAACTTATTCACCTAGCTTCTTCCCGGAGAACCTATATTCGACCCCGAGAAGAGTAAAGCATATCATTAAGCCTGTCAAAACAATGTGAGCAATAAAGGTAGAGTTTTGGTAATATCTTATGTGCATACCTGACTATTTAACTCCGTAATCCATATCAGGACCTATATCATATATTTTATGTTCTTGCTGAAAAATCTCAAAGTTATAAAACCATGTATAATGAAATATACAACAATTAGCATCCTTAAGTAAAGTAGAAACAGTAATTTATTATACATTAAATAGGCCATTAGTACTATTAACTATTAATGTAGAAATTATAATGATGGTAAATCCATAATCGATAGATAGGGATTGCGCATACGTACATTCATTGGCTCTATGAAATAGGTATTCTAAATTTAGTTCTTTAGTATTTAATTAACCCTTGACAATTTGGAAATATATATATATTCACACATTCAAACAAGGCGTAAAGATAAACAAATTCATTATAATTTTAAGAAATGCAGAAATAGGTTTCATGAAATAATATAAGCAACAATAAGCACAGTAATTTATATACTAAGAAATAGGAATAATTCTGAGGATTATGAGGAAAACAATATTTTCTTATAATGAGAAATAAGAAAACATAGTTAACATATGAACCTTAAAAATTTGTATTATTATCTTTATACAAAAAATATTACTAAAATGTATTAATCTTTTTAATAAGAAATATTTAATTTAGAACAGCTATGTGTTTCATTTAATTTTAATTATATAATACCAACGTATTATACTATTGATGTATGTATGCAACACGTACTACACGCAGCTTTATTTGTTTAGATTAATGCTACATGGCAATTTTTTTGCACATTGCTGTTACGGGTTCTCTATAGTAGTTCTTATCGAAAGATAAGACATACAAATACATACAAACAAATACAAATGGCGGATAAAAATTAGTATGTTATCTATATAACAATATTATGGTTTTAATTCATATATTGAGATCAAATTTGCATAAAATTTTATATGGTAAGTACTTATTATCAATTGTTAAACGTTTATGATGCTTGAATTTGTCCGAATTCCTTAAGTGAAATGGTACCTTTGTATACGTAGTTTTGTGTTTTTGTAGTAATTTCCCATCCTTTGAAACTGCTTCGTTTCGACAATCGCGCACTCCTTTTTTTGGAAACAAAAATTTTCCTTTGATTTGACGCATAATCCCTCAATTAAAATAAAAAAATTGCTTTGTAATAAAAAATCGTAACCGCGCAAGAACGATAGGTTGGTAATATTTTCTATAATATTATTATATAGATTAATTTATCTTAAAATCTGCATTAATAGAGCCTACATAAGAAGAAAACATGTATACATTTATCTTCTAACCTAAGAATATTGTAATATGTTTAATTAAGAATGTTCTCAACTATGTATATTTCAATCGCAACTATAAATTATTATATAACAGCGGAGTCACCGTGTCGAGGCGTTTGGTTCATGTTTCACCTTAAAACCTCTATCACGTAAAAGAGAACATACAGTCTCAATAAATACGTAAGCCGTAGGGTGGGATCAAGAAAGAAGGGAATAAATTTGTTAATTTTTAATATACATAAGCTTAGCTCCGCTTTGATCCTGTTAAATTATGAAGTTTTAAAGTACCTACCTTTCAAACATTTACGTTCATATACGGAACGAATTTTAATTTTCTGATTTTACGATTGGCTCGTGCAGATTGCCTGAAATATGCTCAGGATGTACGAAATTGAGGATACACTGAACGAAGTGTACTATAAATAATTTATGGGTTGTTAATTTGCTTTAAATCTTAACTAGTTATTATTTTATATAAACATAATAGTATTCATGTTAACTATTTATTTTAAGACAATGGTACAAGCAGAATCTGTGAGGTCACTTTGTTACATCTGTTGTTTGCCAATAAAAAATGTAGAATTATATATTATATATATTATTTATAGTAAGCAGTAATTTTATTTTAATGTGGCTTGAGTATTTGCTATTTACTATTATTGAAAATCAACACAAAATAGTATTCATTCAAATTAAATTCCTGAAATTATTGAAATATTTTGTACTGATTTAAGGCAAAAGTTGTGGACATTGACTAAGAAAATGTAAAATATCTAAAAAATTGTGCTTTAATTCAAAAAATGCAAGTGACTTTGAAGTTTGAAAATCAAATTTGCTATCAAGTACCAATTAAGACCATACGTTGTAAGTACGTTGAAAAATATTTGGAGGAGGAGAAAGGGGCATGCACCCCCCATTGCAGGGTTCTAAACAATTGTTTTTTCAAGATTTTTCCGAAAGAATATAAGGTATGCATGTATGTACTCTTAATAAGTTAGGTTTCATATTTTAAACTAAGTTTTATTTTAACAATTTGTAGGCACATATATCATATACAACAACTATTCAAATTTCAATGGTAATGGTTTCATTATCATTCGTTTGAAGCGATTTCGATCATATTTTGAAATGTCTCTGTCTCATGTCGTCATGCCTCGTGTCGTCTCGTCTTATCTCAAAGGATGTTATCTCGTTTTGTTTCGAAATTCGAGACAAATTCGAGACACTTCGCTCGACGCGCGTTTTGCCAACCAAGTTGCCATCATCCGGAGACGATTAAAACTAATCTTAAACTACAAAATCTACTTTCTAAATCTATTTTCATGGTGACGTCACTAATGATATCACCGTGGAATTTACGCGTGACTAATCACGCTTCAATGATCGGTTGCTAAGCGTAAAGCGGGCTATACGGTATAGGTCCCCTATCGCTATTCATACTACTTTTACATTTTACAATTTCTATGCTCTCAAATGCATCCAACTGTCTATTATTGGTCACATTTCTAACTAAATTACTAATATCTATTCTATGATTGTTGTCAAAAGCATGTTGTGCAACACTAGACTTACCTGTTCTACAATATTTTAGATGAGCCATATGCTCTTTAAATCTGGTGTTAATTGATCGTCTCGTTTGTCCAACATATTTTCGATCACAATCATTACAACTAATTTCATAAATCCCAGACCTTTCATTTGGAACAATTTTATCCTTTGGATTGTCTAAAAGTTGTTGTCGACGAATGAATCGCTGTTATACCCACGTTTTTGAAGACCTTACTCAAACCACGAGTAAACCGGGGTTCGTACGGGATGGATACATATTTTGGAGTCTCTATATCCTTTTGAAAGGTTGTAGAATTACGAAGTGTGTCCTTAATTTCACGCTGATATCATTAGTGACCTCACCATGAAAATAGCATAAATATGGTAGATTTTGTAGTTTAAGATTAGTTTTAATCATCTCCGGATGATGCCAACTTGATTGGCGAAACGCGCGTCGAGCGAAGTGAAAGTGTTTTGGTGTTTGTGGAAACTACTCCGAGTGTTATAGTTACATCAAAGATTCCAGCCTTATCCAGTAATAACGAGAGATTTGAAAAAGAGTAGTCATTAATCGAAGATATAGCTGCGAGTAATGGATATTGTGCGGAACTAGTTGATAAAATAATCAGGAAACCTAAATTGAAACAAACCCTTCGTAACTCTTCGACCTTTCAAATTAATAGAGACAATTTTACAACACTTTATCAATTCCATATGAACCTCGTCTTACCAATGGTCTCAGCAGAATTTTTAAAGATATAGGAATAATAGTTGTTAATTCATCCGGGAATAAAATGCAACACATTTCAGGTAATCCAAAGGATAAAATAAGTATTTCGGTGATTTATGAAATTAACTATTAGTAAAGACTATAATAAAAAGTATGTTGGACTAACTAGGCGATCTATTAAAACTAGATTCAAGGAGCACATAGCCTATCTCAAATATGGAAGAACAGAAAAATTTAGCATTGCTCAACATGGTTTTGACAACAATCATATGATTATCATACGCACTAATTAACACCCCGTAGTTACTACAAAATTTTATTGATAAAAACTAATAATTAATAGAACATAATATTCCGCCTGCTTCAACACACGACGATATTCTGACCGACTACCCATATTTGCTATTTTTAAAGCCTAAACTGCGTGTACATAATACTCCTTGAAATCTCATAATCATAAATAAAAACTAATAAGAAAAACCGCCATCGACTGACGAAGCCAGTTGTTACATAAATCTCTTTGTTAAGATAAATAATGACTCAATACATTGTTTTGGGTTCCATACGTCGAAACCGGCGTACTATCGTCAGCAGGATCGGGCGTCGGGGAGTTTCCTTTAGTGGCGAGTTGTTACATGATAGATAACTTAATATTAATTAGGAATGTCACAAATAGTAGCCAAATGGATAATTTTGAAAGTTTAGAAATTAACAAATGTAGAAATAGTATGAATACTGAGAAAGGGCCTCACCCAAATAGCCCGATATTTTGGTTAGTCGATCATAGTTCATTGAATCGTGATAATAATTTAGGTATAAATGGTGTACGCTCTTAGTTTAGTTATAAACTTCTAATGTTGCCAACTTGATTGGCGAAACGCGCATTGAGTATCGTGTTCAGTGTTTTGGTGTTTGTGGAAAATCACGTCAGTGTCCGTTTCAAATGAAAAGTTCCGAGCCTCTTCAGGTTCATGTAATGTAAAAATAAAAGTAAAATAAATGTAATAAAAGGAGAGAACTCATTAAGAACTCACTTTCTATATAATATTATCTTCTACAACGTTCCTATCGTTAGTTATGATGAAGAATAAACAAGTACTTAATTTAATTAAAAAAAATAACCCTTTTTCCAAGATGACGGTTGTTCCCAATCACTTACCACCCCAAAAACTTGAATTTATAATCAGGAGAGATAAATATCCAAATGCAAAAAATTGTGCATCGAAAACAAATGCAAAGCCAAAGCAATTTCACGATCTTCCTCCGTCTAATTCCACTGTATTAAAAGTTTTATAGTAAAGTAGTAGTAGCTCATTGTAATGCACATATAAATGATGAACTCATGTATAACAATTTCACCACTCTGATGCAAGCAGGCACACTGGCACATATCAAATATCATATTTCCAATTGTACGATCGTATGTTTGTTAAAATGAGTTCGTAATAAAAAGCCGGCAAATTTAACTTTCAACATATTTTATGAACTTTTGGGTTTTAATTTATCTGCTATGAATGAGTAAAACATCCAAACTTTCACCCTTCTAAAAATATATTATAATCACTTTTTAAAATAAATTGTGCGCTATTATTCAGAATATTCAGGCACCTATTATAACGTTAGAGTGACAGGTGTTCTTTTCCTCAACATTGCGTGCCCAAATCGGAACCGCAACGCAGTTATATATTTTATTTCCGCTGTAAAAAACTGTGCTGATCTATATTCGGACCGTTTTATTATATGCGGTTTGGTTTGCCCATAGCGGAAAAAACTTTTTAGTAAATCTAGCTAAAAATATGTATGGCTTTTTTATTATGAGCAGCAATTGATTTATGATGGGCTCGGTAAGGGTTAAATATTATGCCAGGTCTGATATTTTATTGTTAAAAGGTTGCTGTATTTTTATATTAGGGGTTAAAAGGCGCCTCGTTTAAAGGAACATATTTCCATTTTGTTAATACGGGGATGATAACAAATTATGATATACTAAGGCGGTTTACGGCTACGCTACGCGGTGCGGAATCAATTATTATAAAATAGGCTCATTTAGAGAGCGCCCATTACTTTCTTTGGGATGACATTTATAATCGACATTTATGTAACATTCGTTATAGAAATATGACAATCTAATATTAGAAAAATAATATCAGAAGTTTAAAAGGATTTATTATAAACTATTTATTATTATAATAACTACGATCATGTTCGGTTGGGAGCATAGACGTATTAATACAAGAGACAGAATTGTTTACATTTTTGGCCGATCCAAGATCATTCCATCCTTGTCGTCCATCTTTTTCTCCCGAACGGCACGTTTGCCAGGCTTACTGTGAAATTCACTTGAGGTCTTTGAATACCGTAAAAGATGTTCAAATAATTTGACAATTTCAACGAATATAATTCATTTTAATAGTAAAATGTTATTTAAAACAGCTTCTTGGCAAAAATAATCTATTGTATTGCCTTATTGCGTAAATAATATATGGTGAAAACCATAGACAACCGTAAATGTACTGTGCCTTGAGATATAAATCTCAACAACGGCAACATCGTTTGATGAATTTTGCTCGAGTTTTACTACAATGTTTATTTATCAATGGAAACAAATTTGCGAGGTTGCCGCAACGCTACAGCTTGTACTTGTGTTTTCTTTAGTGTGTTCTACGAATCTTTGTATTTATTGCGATTCAGTTGAACAATACGTGTGCAACTATGATGAGTTCTTGTATAGTTTGTAAAAGGGTGGAACATTTAAGTCGGAAAAATGTTACTTTTCATCGGTAAGTAATATAAGTATTTTTAAGGTTATCTACAAGCTGTAATGGCTTGACTTGGCCAGGGGCGGCGTTGAAACCAAAAATGAAATTTTTATTTTGCAGTAATAATTAATCAATACGTATTTTATAAATTTTTATTATGTAATTTATATAGTACATAATCAGTGTGCGATATTTATTTAAAATTATTATTATTCTAGTGATGCAAAATACCATTTTTATCTCCAATTAAATTGAGACCAAACGAGAAGCCGCCTGTGGACTGAGGCTCTCAAAACGATACCCCTTTTACAGGCATGTGCAGATGGTATTCCGCCTCGGCTTGTCTTTGATAAACCTTGCACCATACAAACTACTGGTGAAGATGAGACCGGCGTTGAAAGGGTAAACTATGCCTTCACAGAAGACTCCGCGACTCCGATGCAACTGGACTATGGATAAAAATGCCCGTGTAGTACAAACAGAACTCGCAGATATAACCTTAGCCGCACAAGAGATTGCTCGCAGAGAAATAATGCGCAAGATAATCAGAATCTGCACAGATAGTAGTAGACAATCACTACTGGCTTTGAAAAACTATAAAATAACAACAACAACATAACATAACAAAAGGAGAATGTCACCAAGCACTTGTGAGAGCCTGTCAAATGAATAACGTCTGCCTATGCTGGGTCAAAGGACACTCACAATGCAACTGCAATAAAGAAGCTGACAGACTGGTCAAGAAGGAAGCCAGCCAGAGAATCCTTGGGCCTGGTCCTTCAAGTACACTACCAATTGCAGCGAAACTCCAATTAATAAAGGAAAACACCCATAAGAAATTTAAGACGTCGTGGGATGAAACAAGTAGCTGTCAGCTGGCCAGAAATCTCTTGAAATATCCCAGCGATGAGACGGGATATTTCTAGGGGAATGTCTAGGAGAAAGCACCTCTATAACATGAGAGGATGTGAACAAGATGATGAAACGGTCGAGCATGTACTTTGTGAATGTCCCACCGTATCATCCACCTGAGAGTCCATATTGGGGGAGCGTTGGCCTTTTATGGCCAATTTGAGGGAAGTACTCCTAGGCAACATCATCACCTTTTGTACAACATTGGGCCGATCGATGGCCTAGGGAGACATTTCGCTCATGGAGGAAGCAGGGCGCCTAAGTGCAGCGGATCCGCATTCCGAACAATTACCAGATTTCAGATTCCGGATTCCAGATACATTTCAACATTTCCATCTTCACCGAGAACAC
Organism: Tetropium fuscum; assembly: GCA_964058915.1. Classification (NCBI taxonomy): domain Eukaryota; kingdom Metazoa; phylum Arthropoda; class Insecta; order Coleoptera; family Cerambycidae; genus Tetropium; species Tetropium fuscum. Next base: position 829,833 of record CAXKVY010000209.1, on the reverse strand, counting down.
ACTTCGACGGCGTACTTGGGATTATAATTTAATTTAATATGGCACTGAATTTTAATTTTATTTACAGTGGAAATTACTTAAGTCACCTAGTATAGCCTCCTTGTCTTGGTAATAACCTTCTATTATGCAGAAACTATTTAAATCTGAGTTTTTTACACTTGTACAATTAAAATTGCGTGGCTTCGCTTTGGATGCTACATAACAACTGATTGTCATTGTTTTCCTCATTGCTGACGAGACGAATGTAAGTGATATCTTTCCTGTTCCCTCTGCTTCCATTTTGTTTGTAAACATAAGAATTTTGACATATGGGTTGGCATAATTTCATATTAATATTTTAATTTTATTACTTGTGATAAATATGACTTTATAATATCTTATATTCCTATTGGCTTTTATAAGTTTCACTATGATTTTTAATCTCGTAAATAATCCGAGATACATGTATTCGTAACTATTATCAATTTTCACACCTAATCTGCATCTATTCTAGCATGGTATATATTAAAAATCGTGTCCAAATCTTAGAAATGTATTTCGTTTCCTAATGCACTGCTGCCATATAGTTGCTTTTGAACGTGTAAATCATTTAGTTTCTCGAGCTAAACGAAACAGTTTGAAAAAGTTATTAGCACAACACGGAACTACTTAAAGTCAATATACTTCGCGAAATGCTTTGCTAGTAAAGTGCTGTGATGTATAAACCCAAATTAGTAACGATTGAAAAGTTTTCCAGGAAATAAATTTGAATAGTTTTAAAACAACGGCCATATTATACCAAGTCTACTGATTTCGTTAATTTGTGGTTGAAATGAAGCGAATTTTAACTCGAGGCGAGGTAAATTAAGGTCTAGTTTCATATTTTTTACCACATGGCCATTCGGGATTTACTAATGCGAATGTTTCATTTCTTTATCATTTAAAGTAAAATATAAGTTTAAAGTTGTAAAAGTTTTTCTACAACTTCTCAATCTCCTATTTATTATTGCATTCATCTATGCAATACACAATCATATAAATCAGGTATGGAAAACTAACGATCGTAAAGCCAGTAATTTCCCTGTAACTGCAATTTCTTCATCAACACGTGGTATAAAAATAGCTAACTGGGCTAGGTATGTCAAATAAATCTGTACCCTCATCCAAAGCAATCGAAAATGCTTGAAAATCAGTCTATCTATCGATCAATTTTTTTGATATCACTAGCCATCATATCTATACGTCGATCAACAGTAGGTACGTCGCGATAAGCTCACTTTCTCAAACTCTTTCTACTAGGCACTCTTTAACAAACTGTCCATCAGAAAATGACTTCGATGTTTTCTCTATTTTGGAAGTAATTATAAAACTAGCTTTAACAACACTGGATATATTTGATTTGTGTGAATGGAACAGTTGTTGTTGGTTCCCTAAATCTCTAATGAGTAATGAGTAATTTTATCTTTTATTATCTGGCCCGTGAGTAAATTATATTGAGCGAAATTTTTGCTGGAGTAATGCCGCTTCATATTGTATTTTAAAACAGAAATTGTTTCATTGCACAACAAACACATGGGTTTACCACTGTGCAAGATAAAAAGTATTCATCAGTCCATTTGTCTTGGAATTGCTGACATTCTGTGTCCACTTACCGCTTTCTTAAATCAGACATGTTGATAGAATTTGCTTGAATATTTCCCACGTCGTACTCTTGACCGTACGCGAATATGCGATGCGAATTTTTCAGTTGTTAAGAAGTAATGAAATGACACGCGCGCTGAGCGGTTTATCTATTCCCTCAATAAGCAACTAGAATACTCTCAATCGTACGAGAGTGCCTCAAGTGCATGAGCGGTTTCCCGATTGTTTATCTGTTTGTCTCTTTCTAACGACTACTTCTCACTCGATCTCTGGCGTTCCACTGCGTACGCTTAATACTATTATTTATCGGTTTGAATTGATATCGTTACTTGAATTTTCTAAATCTCTCTGGCCGGATTGAAGCTGGTGGAGGGACGGATCCGGCCCGGGGACCGGGGGTTGCCCATATATGATATAAATAATATGAAATTTAACGTTACCCCTCGTAATTTTTGGTGATAAATCGCCAATAATATGGAAGTTGTCAGATTCGCTAGCAGATATTTGTCAATTATTTATTTATTAATTCACTATAAACTACCCAACATAATAATAACTCAGACCTACACCCCGCAACACGCATATGCCATTTTTTTTACCGATAGCAATAATCGCCTTCTTTTTTACCTGAGTCATTTAAAATCACTATAATCATTGTAAACTGCCTTTCCTGTATCCTTCCATCACTCTAACTATTACCGACATTTTGATTCAGTAAAGCCATATGTTACAGTTTAATTAATATTTTTGACATACTCCTTATTTTTTGCAACCTAAAATTTAATTCGGGCGTCAGTTGGTCTCACCGAATTCCCCATACTAAGAGCACATTCCCTATCTCACAGCAACTACCGAAATCTTCGTGAAGGAAATGACGTACCCGTCATGCACACCGACCGTCTTGCAGAAATATATCAACTAATCCGAATAAAGTTAGCTTTATTACTGCAGTTTGCGTCGAAGAGAAAGGCAATGCCATTTAAGGGAAGGTCATGGGAAGAGAAAATCCGCTCTCTTCGGCGGCCAAGAATTTTACCCAAAAAACTACAAAATACCCAAATATTCTGGCCCGTATACCGTTTGTAAGGTCCTCTCTCCCGTGGGATACGACCTTGAAGATTCAAACGGGAAGAATATTCACCGAATACGTGTAAAATATTTGAAACCACATATTGATGCCGTTTTGAGTGTCGAATCGAATGAGAACCCTGAAAACTGTCATTGGTCTACCTCAAGCTTCCCTAAAAGCCGTTAACCTTTTCCCCGAGACTTTTCACCTTTTTTGACTGTTTTATCCACCACTGGACGTAACCGATGTCATTTATCAGCAGAAGTCAAGTGTCAACAAAGTCAATTACAACGTCAACTGTCAAAAAACAAACTATGGAACGTAGTACATAGGTAATAATACATCGTTGGATCATGTTCAAGGTCGAAGGCTCTGTAACGTCACTAAGGAAGGATACGTAATGTCACGTGTAAGGGCGCGCTTTATTGCCGCATTTTTGAAAGAAAAAATCGATAGAAATCGTGCCCAATAAAAAAAATAAAAAGATAGAGCGGTATTCACAATATCACATCAATCAATAACAAAAATTAGTGAAAAGGACCATTAAATTTGAAGATACTGATATACATTTAATTACTTGGGGAAACTTGTAATGATATTGTTACGTTTCTCGTAACCTTTTGGGCTAGGGTTAGTTTTAATAAAACCACATTCTCTCACTACAACTAACTTATTTATTTATTCATACTTTTACTGTGACACCTTTGAGGAACACCTATCATTATTTAACAAATTAATATTACCTTTTACTAAATCTACCCCCATGGCTTCAGGAGATGTGTCAACTTGTCTATCACAATTCTACAAACCCACTAACTCTTCCCAGCTTGATATCTGATAAAAGCATGTCTAGCAGATTCACCATTCAATAAGTTCAATGTTTTCTACTTCCTTTAAAGATCCATTCGAAATATCTTTACTCAGCAAATAAACTGTACTTACTATCTAATGCCAATAAATGATATAAGATACCTTACATCCTTTATAGCATCCGAAATTTATTCATTATTAACATGGAACTTATTTGACTTTGTAAAATTTATAATTATTATGCATTAATTTACTATACAGTGTGTTTTCTAATTTGTTGCGAAAATATGTTTATTTTTATATTTAGTTATTTAGTTATAATTGTGACAATATTTCCCGTTTCAGCTACTAATAAGACACCAAATATACATTTGTGTAGCCCGATGCAATCATATAGTCAATGCAAGGCTATAAAATAAAATTCACAATTTTTTCGAGCATAACAAGAAAATAATGCAATTTTTGTTTGGCGTAGAGAAATATAAAAGCTCTTTGTTGGGAATAAGGTGATGTTGTAATTCCATCTTGTTTATATTTGCTTGGACGGGATCCACTCGCCGTTTTATTGCTGTTTTATGTTTTGTAAATATCGCTATATCAGATCTTTTGGTTCTCTATGCTAGGCGTATACGTCGCCCATTAAGATAAAATCCGCAATTTTCTTTGCTTAATAAGATTTACACTCAGTTTGGGTAAATATTTTGGTTTGATATCCTTTCGCCACCGCTTCGCATAATTCACGTTTTTCTCCGAGAGGTTTTGTATTTGCACAATAAAATTACATAGTATATATATGCGAAACATTTTTGAATAAGAGCCACTCTACAATATATACACAATAAAACCAAAGGACCCGTCGCACGATACACTTAGTGTCCCAATATATTTTGCCAATCTAGATCTTGAAATGGGATACAACAGAAACTGGTTACGTTATAAATCCATCTTAAACAATATATATATATATATATATATATATATATATATATATATATATATATATATATATATATATATATATATATATATATATATATAGATATATATATATATACATATATATATATATATATATATATATATATATATATATATATGTATATATATATATATATATATATATATATATATATATATATATATATATATATATATATATACATATATATATATATATATATATATATATATATATATATATATATATATATATATATATATACATATATATATATATATATATATATATATATATATATATATATATATATATATATATATATATATATATATATATATATATATATATATATATGTATATATATATATATATATATATATATTATATATATATATATATATATATATATATATATATATATATATATATATATATATATATATATATATATATATATATATATATATATATATATATATATATATATATATATATATATATATATATATATATATATATATATATATATATATATATATATATATATATATATATATATATATATATATATATATATATATATATATATATATATATATATATATATATATATATATATATATATATATATATATATATATATATATATATATATATATATATATATATATATATATATATATATATATATATATATATATATATATATATATATATATATATATATATATATATATATATATATATATATATATATATATATATATATATATATATATATATATATATATATATATATATATATATATATATATATATATATATATATATATATATATATATATATATATATATATATATATATATATATATATATATATATATATATATATATATATATATATATATATATATATATATATATATATATATATATATATATATATATATATATATATATATATATATATATATATATATATAGTTTATATGTCAATAGCAGCTCTTCTTTATTTTATGACTTTTAAAGGAGCGCCAAGCTTGCCAAGTCTGAATGATCGAAATTAAGTGGCATAGGAGATATCTATGATCCAGAGTAGTTATAGTAAGGTACATATGGGATTGACTATTATTAAGTTATTCGTGAGTTGAGTAATTTTGTACATGTCACATGTAGACTATAAGTTAAAAAATATATGTTTTATTTACGTTTTATTTGTGTAGGGAAATTATTAAGAAACACAGATTTAAATATTTAGTGGAATAAATAATATTGTAAAAAAAATACTTTAATTGTTATTAGAAGACAATATTCATATCCTGTTCAAAGGTGTGAATGTAGTTATCCCATCGTTGATATCCCTCACCTGTAAAGAAAAACGTAATTAGGAAATTAAAAACTAAAAAAATTAGATTTAATTTTAACAAGAGAATGATTGGTAGTTAACGGTTCATCGCACTATTGTTCCATCATCCGTAATACGTTTTGACAAATAAAAGTCATCATAATTTAAGTATCGTAGGTAACATAATTTTGCGAGGGATTTAAGGTAAGTGTATCACTGAATTCATCGGTAAATTACGAACCCTTTCGCTTAACTTTAAATAGCGTACAACAGAACTTTCATTGCAGATACTTGTATATTCTTTATATGATTGTAATTCAAACTGGAAATTAAATAATTAATACTATAACAATAAAAATATTTTTAGATATTGTTTCAAAGAGCCTCATTAACTTCACCTGTTTATTTATAGCTTTGAAATGAGTTTAACTCTGGCCAACTGTATGCCCAATGCTTTTATATATAATATGTTCAAATAGAACAAACATAAACAGTAGAATAGGTATGTGTTTTCTGTGAATTAAAATTCCGTCAAAACTAATGTGACATAAAGCGTCATTGAAAATGATGAAGTTTAAATTCAAGTATAAATGATCAATAAAACAAATCGTACATCACTCTGAAGATCCTCAATGAAGGTGAAAGAACTTGTACAACTTCTAAGTGGTTCGTTTTCCGTATATGTAATTATAATTAAACGATGGAAATAAAACGACCAAGATAAACAACAAATAGGATGATAGGATAGAATAGGACGTAATTCCGGAAATAGATAAATAATATCATGCTGACGAAAGTAGATATGGAATAACCATCGCAGATTTTATATTATTTGTGGAAGCCCTCTGTGATTTTTTTGCCATGTACCAAATACATAGTTTAAGAGTTAAATAAATCATAAAATGTAGCAAAGATAGCATACGATCACGTATTTATGACACTGAATAAATATCACCCTTGCATTTCACATCGCATGTGCGGTTACCAAGCAACTTGGATAGTGCAGTGAAATCCAATAAAGTTTAGTTTATTTTTGTTCATTAGAAACACCATCTGTTCTTATAGACCGTCGACACAGAAAAGTCAACATACGTGATTTTTCCTCACATATTTAGCGGTCTTTGTTATTCAGTTCCTGAAATAAATACATTATATATGCTTTTCTACGTAAATCCTAGTTATAGTCACAAATAAATAAACAACAATATAATTATATATTATTGAATGTAAAAAAACAAAGCATACAGCTAGAATTGTAAAATGCAACTAGATTACAAATTTATGAATTATTTTTAGGTAGGTATAAGGATGGTGGGAGGTAGTGACTGATTTTGAGGCATGATGCGAATTAGAATATGACTAAGTACTCAAGAAGAAGTTTCATAGAAGCAATAAAAGTAGATTATTTTAGTAAAACGAATCCAGTAAAAGTAAATATAGTGAAATAATTACATAGAAAATCATTTTTAGCATAGACACGAAAGAAATATGAACTTCGAAACAAAATTAAATCATTAAGTACTTTTAAAAACACAGACGAAATTTTCGCATCTCTAATTTCATGCCATAGATAAAGCTAATTCGGTAAAAAAATCAGAATATTTTTAATGCATTCTGTGTGGGTCAAATAGGTCGTACATTTTAAGTTCGGTATCAAGAGCACATATGTGCATCTAGACAATAAAACACACAATAAAACACACAATAAAACACGTAATAAAACACTCAATAGAACACAATAAAACACCTCTTTAACCACTTTTCAGATTCCAGATAAATTTTTATAAAAGGTTTCACTAGAAAACTAAAGACAAAGAAATAAATCTAACCAAACTTTTCATAATTCGCTTCTTGACGACCAAATAGACACGTTTTACTCAGTTTTTTTTATATATTTCGACTATTCAAAACTAGTGAAGGTCCCAAATATTCGATATTATTGAACGTCAAGTTGCACAGTTCTTCGCGACGACAGGCTCCACATATCTACAGCAAAATTTACGGCAATCTTCTGCATAGATATGTTCCATCCTGCGCTTCTGCGAGAAATTTGTCAACTGTCGTTTTGTCGACATTTTCGGTCCATATCCTTCACCCTTTCGCTTCAAAAAAACAACAAACTTATTAAATTTGCTTATATTCTGATTTTTTATATTCATCATTGCCTTCAACATAGAGTAGTTTGACTAAAGCGTGGATGATTTCCATTTTTTTGATTTTTCTTCAAAGTATGCCAAAAGAACTTTTCACTGTTGCTTTAACTTACCAGGCAATAACTCGAATGTAGCCTCTGGGCCTTTAAATGGCCTTTGTGTTTCTTGTTCTTCCATGTCACGATATTTGTTCAACGAACGATCGAACTTTCATAATTTTAACAACAATAAACTTCTTACAGTTGTATTTGGAAATATTTTCTAAATATAATAACGTAAGAAATGGATGCATTTCTATGCTTAATGAATTTGTACCTTCTCACATAACAAAATGTCACTTTTAGTGCAAGTTACGATCCCACATTGTAAGCTACTCTTATAATAATACAATGCATAATGCAGACTGCAAAGTCAGGGATAGATAACACTGACGTTATAAATAAGCTTTCATGCCTTTGTAACACTTTTTGCTCAAACTTGTAACTGTTAGTTTGTCTCCTGAAATAAAATTTTTCTTTTTAAAAAATTTGTTTCGCTCGACCTGAATCGAAACTGGCGCAATCGTCCGGATGGTATAAATTAATCAATCGCTGATTATTGTGAATTTCATTTCTTAAATTACCGAAGATCCTACATCAGAAGAAAGTTTCCAGTTCAGTGAACACAGAGTAGCTGAATGAGAAGACCGACAGTGACAGTGAGGGAAAAGTCACACCTTAATTACCAATTACAATCGTTGTAATTACTGGGCAATCAGGCCCGGTAATTAAGAAAAGCCGATCATCGAGATCACGTCACGAGGAGGGGAATCAACCCAGGATATCTAGTATCGAATAGTCTCTTCACCGACACCCTAGATGTAAGATAGATTTAAGAAGCAAGAAGCCCAGTTCAAGAAAGAACAAAGAAAGAAAACGACTCTCAAGAAAGAAAACCCAGAAAACACCAGTGTTAGGCTGTGGAGAAATTTTAGTTCCGTATAAATTTCTATTAACCGGAAATTGCGGACTATAATCGTAATATCCACCCTTTCCGAAACAAAGAAAACATCGTGTGGCTTTGCACTTGTAACTCGTTTACATGAGCCCTTGAAGAACCAAGATCGTGCACTCACTTTTCTTAGACCACGTGTAGCCCTAATTCTTGTGTATAAAAGTTTCGCCCAAGCTAGAAAACATCTGTAAAATGAAAACATCTTTACTCAAGTTAATACTGTAAACACACAAATTTATTATTTTTATCACTGAATATTAGGTACCCATTTTATATTTAACCCTAATTTAAAAAACATTTTCGTATTAAAGTAGTTATTGTATTATAAAATTTTAATATTACACTGGACGAACTTTTAAATAGTTTAGACAATTTAAATCCAGATAGTCCTGAAAATAATTCAACAGAAAATTAAAAAATGGCAGAAATAAATTATTCTTTATTAAGATACCAAGCTGATAATATTCCAAATTTCGGTAACCCCAAATGGTAACCCCAAATTATTACAGAGATTTGTAACTTCATATGAGAATGTATTACGAGCATTTCAAAATAGAACAAACCCTGATGCACCTATAAATATTTGTTGACTTGATACTAGATTTTCTAAACTAAGAGGATGAGCAGCAGACCTAATCTGTTCTCGATCAGAAATAAATAATTGCCAATTAATTATTAAAAATATATTTAATCAATTCAATTATTTAAAATATTTTTGTAACTACATTCGCTGATCAAAGAAGTCTCGATTGTTTAAGAAAAGAACTCTTAAAAGCACAAAAAATCAAAACTCATTTCACTACGCCTAAACACCATGAATCAAATTCTCCTCTTGAAAGATTTCACTCAACATTCATCGAGCACCTGAGAATCCTAAAACAAACTCATAAAGACTCAACTCCTATACAATTAATGCCCTACGCACTAATTGCCTATAATAATACAATACATTCTTCAACAAAATATACTCCTTTCGAATTAACGTTTGGACCTACTAACCTCAGAGATCCTTTTGACCTTATTCCTATGACATTTTACTCTGACTATATTACAAGCCATAAAGATAAACTAACATCTCTGTATAAAGAAATTGCAGCAGATCAAGAATTAAATAAACAAAAAACTATTGATAGAATTAATAAAGAAGGCGAAAATCAGTTTCACTTTAAAATTAATCAAACTGTTTATAAGAGACTAGAAGAACGCTTTAAACATAAAAATAGATTTAAAGGACCATATATATTAACAGAATTACTTGAACATAATAAAGCAAAAATAAGAAATAGTAAAACTAATAATACTGAGATAATACATCTTAATGAGCTCAAGAAACCTCATATTATTTCAGAGGCAGGTTCATCCAACCATGAATAAACCAACCAACATAATAATTTTATAAAAAATTATTTTAGAAAATTAAGTATCCTTGCTAAATTCTTCTATAAACAATTTTAATTAACTTGCTCATAATATTCCACAGAACCACTTAGTTTAATCACATGTAACAGAAGATTTCAGATATCAAACAATTTATACTGTACTGGGTAAAATAGAAATAGCCATTTCTTTTGCTAAATACTCTGCGTAATTCAATTATAAAGCCATATGAATTACTATCTGAACTTAAAATTATGAAAAATTACCTTTAATAGACTTGTTTAAAAAAAATGTTATAAATATTTAAAGTTTAAATGTGAGGAAGTATCAACAACAATTAGAATATCAAAATTCAAATTCATATATAGAATAGAATATCATATTCAAATTTCATAGTCAAATTTAAACGAAAATAATTCAAATATAATTTGTGGAAAAATCACTTAGAGAATAATTTTTCAGTTAACATGGGAGGAGTTACGATCCCACATTGTAAGCTACTCTTATAATAATACAATGCATAGTGCAGACTGCAAAGTCAGGGATAAAAAACACCGACGTTATAAATAAGCTTTCATGCCTTTGTAAAACACTTTTTGCACTGTTAGTTTGTCTCCGGAAATAAAATTTTTCTGTTTAAAAAATTTGTTTCGCTCGACCCAAATCGAAACTCGCATATCATAAATAACTACTACATAATTATGATTAGTTATCATAAAGTAAGCGTAACAGATTTCACCATCCTATATTTATTATTATAAATAAATTTAATATATTAAGTTTACTTGGATATGGTTTACAGATATTTTATTATTTAGATAAATATTCGTTCTCAATAGAACGCATCACTTTCTCCAATGAACTCCTTGGTTTTATCCCACACGAAATACAATCGTATGGCACAGATGACTACCCAGGTCGCTGACGCCTTTAGTGGGCTTTCTTCAAGTATGGATATATTTAACAGTCCAAAGAGCCCGCAGTTTATCACACACAATACAATGAGAAGTATCTGGTTTCTCAAGCGGAGATATTTTCCTACGAGAAATAAGTAAGCGTCGGCAAAGTTGGCAGCGTCGCGTCACGTGGATCCTTCTCCGCTCAAAGGCAGCATATATTGTTCCTATGTGAACGTATCGACTGCTCGCTCATTCCTCCGTGAATTTGGAAAATTTAATAACATTTGAATAACTTATCCAGGGGCTGGGGTAAATTTATTTATGTACTGTAAATTATACGCAACATGAGCCTTATAGTGGTACTGAGCAGTTTCGCATCCTTCGAGGCGAAACAGGCACAACGTAATTTAATTACTGATATAAAATTTATGAAATTACCCATACGGAAACATTAGCTTGCGCTGAAGTAAGCATTTAAGTAAATTTAATTCACACTAACCTTCAAAATGTAGTAACGTTTATTATAATGATTATAACATATTAGTTTTAATAATAATAAATCGTGGACAGTTAATGAAACTGGAAGAAAATGTATATTTTTTTCCAGTTCCCATGATGCGGGGACCGCGTCATGGGAAGAGAAAATCCGGCGGCCAAGAATTTTACCGAAAAACTTGCTCCCAAACATTTTGGCCCGTATATTGTTTGTAAGGTCCTCTCTCCCGTAGGCTATGACCTTGAAGATTCAAACGGGAAAAATATTCACCGAATATCTGTAAAATATTTGCAACCACATATTGATGCCGCTTTGAGTGTCTAATAGAATGAGGACCCTGAAGACTGTCATTGGTCTACCTCAAGCTCCCCTAAAAGCCGTTAAAACTGAAATTTTTCACCATTTGTGACTGTTTTATCCACCACTGGACGTAACCGATGTTATGTATCGGCAGAAGTCAATTGTCAACAAAGTCAATTACAACGTCAACTCTCTAAAAGCAAACTTTATAGTAACGTTTATTATAATAATTATAACATATAAGTTTTAATAATAATAATTCGTGGACAGTTAATGAAACTGGAAGAAAATATATATTTCTTTTTTGTAGGTTAGCGGTCGTAGAATGAATTATTAAAGCACTGTATATGCAATTCATGAAATTCGTTAAAAAACTGAACATCGACTCATGATGAACACTCAATATTTTGCCTTCAATCCACATATGTAATTGTTTTTATTCCATTTAAAACAAATGCTCTTCAGCAATGAGTGTGAATTTCATAACATTCGTATAACATTCTGAAGAACTTCGAAACAAGCGAAAAAACTGTGCAACTCTTAAATCATTGAATATATATATTCAAAATGTTGTGTGCGTATATATTTAAAAAGAGATTTCAGTTTGAGGCCATGAAGACAGTTTCTCTAAGAAGAAGGGGCAGAAAATAAAATCGTAGTCTTTCCAGAATTTGCTTTCAAATTATAAATCACTTTCATTGATGACTGATAATTTTAACAAGGAAATTATTTAACATGAAATTTTTTTTGAATTAAATATCTGGGAAGTGTCCCATTATTATTTCTTGTCCCACTATTATTTATTGGATAATCGAAATTTTGTTACAAAGATTTGTGGCAATACTTTTTGAATAGTGATTTTTTAATAAAATCAAATAATCTGTAGACATATATACTGTTGGTAACATCGAAATATGAGACATATAAAATTTTCAAAGGATACCCTTTCCACTCTACCACAAAATTTCGATGGTAGTAGGTAATTTAGGCATCCAAATGAATGCCAATGATGCCGATGTGACACGGCCGAGGAACGTGTAAAATGGATCCGTAATATTTGAATGGGAAATATTCTTATTCTGCATCACATTCACCATCCAATTATTTTATAATATGACGAAAGGTATATAGTGTGTTATTTTGTTATACTATGTGACAATGTCATAAGTGATGGGCGATGTATAGAGATTCATTTGTTTTTCCTTAAATTCCTGGAAATCGGTTATACTTCACAACGGTGTCAAAAATGCGGTAGCATGTGTGAAGGGATCGATATAATGAGCGCTTTTTGCTCGGGTTTTTATGTCTCATATTTCGATGTTACAAACTATAATTATCATACATTTGTGAAGTGATGTAATTTTACGCGAACGTGTTCAGCACATATACCATCCTTCGGAATGAAAAGTAGGCGGAAAGCTGTTTGTCGACTTATGTATTAGGAAACATTTTCACGTTTTGAAAACTCCTTGATTGATCTCGGTAGCGTATTGGCATTCTGTACTACTATTCAACACAGCTGTACGCTGCTTCTTGTTATACTATGGCTTTATGTTATGCGTCATATATTACAATATATATTGCTATTGTGAGTACAACTATATTTCAGCGATCTGAAATGCAGTATAAAATGCTATCAATAAAGCGCTTTTGTCTCAGCCAAAATATACCGCGATTCAGATTTAGAATAAAATGTAACAAATCGCGCGGGAGAAAAAGCTTGGTTACTGTTTACTGAATATTATATTCTATAAATTTAGTTGCCTTTTTTATTATTTCATTGTCGCAAACGTGTACAAAATAAGTGTGTAGTAATTCCTTGCATCTAGGTCATCAAGGTCCTGCAATTCAATGAATTAACTAAATCAATAACATTTAATTGTGCTAATAAATAATGTTAAAACCAGAAAAATGGTAACTACTCGAATTAGAGATAATGAGTATAATGATAGGGGTAATTTCTTGATAAAAATAGTTAAAAGAAATACTACATATAAAAAACGAGTTATTTAAGAGATGGATATTGCGGTTGCATTATGGTATGTGCATGGGCGCCGGAAGGGGAGGGGGAAGCAGGACACTTGCCGCCCCCCCTGAAAATTGAACACAGGACACAGGAGATAGCGAATCCAGTGCCGAGAAAAGTGTCAAAACTAACAGAGGTTACTTATGATACTTTATGTCAGCTTCTAAAGACAGGAAACAAAACAGGAAAAAAGAAATTTAAGCCTCTTAAGAAATTTAATGTACGAAAATATAAAAACAAAGAAATATCCACCATACAAATATTTTTAAAGAAACTTACAGAGCTTCAAACATCTTGATCCGAAAGCACTTTACGACAGAGGCCTAAAAAATTTGGTTTCAAATTTAACATTGTTAATAAGCGTGCTGTCGTAATGGAAAGTCAAAGAATCGTAAATTGGCGAATATAATATTTAGAGAAAATAAAATAAATCAGAGATAAAGGAAAACATGATCATTATTTGGACGAAACCTAGTATTACACCCACGACACTGCACAAAAGGTTGGACTGATGAGTCTGTCAACTAATATATGTACCTCCAAGCAGAGGATCCCGTATGGTAATTTTGCATTGTGGATCTACGGATGGTTGTGTTCAAAATAGGCTTAAATTGTGTGGTAAAAACTGGAAGAATGTAATGTGGATTACCACAAAAATATGGAAAGAGTTTTTAAGAGTGGTTTGAAAAAGTAACTCCAAACATAAATCTTGAAAGTGTCATCGTATTATATAATAGTAGCCTATCATTCAAGGCAAGATCCCATAATACTTAATATGTCCTGTAAAAATAGGTAATTCAAAAACTTCGTCTTAAAAATGACGATGAGTCATATTTCGAAGAGTTATATAACAAAAAGCAATTGTTGGAGGTACTTAATACCAAACAATGGGAAAAAGAGTACGCGATTGACATTATTGCGAAAAAGGGCCATGCTGTTTTAAGGCTACCACCGTATTACTGTATTTTTTATCCAATTGAACGTATGCGGTCACAATTAGCAAAAAAAAGATATAGGTAAAAGACATTTTGTTTATATTGGACAGAGTTTGTATAATAATTTGCCTTCTAACATTAAAAATTGCGTAAATATATTTATTTTTAAGTAATTGGTTAAGAAATGGTTGAGAGAGAACGAAAGATCTCTTATTGAAAGACTCATAGAATTAACATAACACTAAATTTTGTAAAACTATTACCTTTTCTTTTCTTCTCTTTTTTTTTGATTACTAGTAAATTTTTCTGAATTGTATTTAGATTTATCCATCCATTCGCAAGTTTTTTAACTTAAAATGGATGTAAATCTATATTTATTTTGTAAATTAATACTATAATTAAGGCTACAATTATTAAAACTTCTTACTCCCTGTAATTTGATTTATAAAATAAATATTATTATTATTATTATTAATTAAAAATGAGAGTTCCAAATAAAAGACGTGGAACATATTAAAGAAGAATTTTCAAATATTTCAAAAGGAACTGGTTGAAGGCAATTGTAAAAGTAAGTAAATATTAAGAAGAATATAGATACTATAGTGTCTTAGCATTTTAGTAGTATAAATGTCATTTTGAAAAGGGTTTACCCATTATATTCCTTCATACATGTAATTTTCAAACAAAGGTTTTAAAATAATAGTGCAATGTTCATAATGTTATAAAGCAAGATGTAAATATTTTAAGAGACGATTGCTTAGACGATTTCATGAAAGAAAAATTTTATATAAAAATTGTGGCCAAAAATGCCTGTTAAAACCCAACCGATTTAAAATAATAATCTCCCGCGTAATAAAATTAATCCCGCGTTTCAGACTGCTAGTCGTGCTCTCAATCGCAGTATATATTTGTAATATCATATGACGCATAACAAGAAGCCATATTATACCACGAGGCGGAATACAGCTGCTCTGAATAATAGTACAGAATGTCAATACGCATCCCGGTAACGGAAATGTACTGATCGAAAAAACGTCATTGTTTAGAATATATTCGACATGACCATTTTCTAGACCAAGTATAGGAATATCATAGGAAAAACTATTGAAAAATGTTAATAACACCATAGGTGAGGGAAGAATTTTTCTCCATTTTGTCTCTCTAAAATGTTGCTACTACTTAATCAAGCCCCTTTGAATCAACTCAGATATAGTCATTAATATTCCCCTTGTATTTCCAGCCAATATTGTGTCATCAACATTAAACTATAATGAATGGCATGTCAAAGGCTGCTATTTTAAGATGATTATTAATAATGCCATTAGCAGATTATCTAGGACGGGACTACCGGAATTGCGAACGCATTTCCATATAACTGTAGCATTTACGCTGAAAATAATAATGAATACAGGCAGTTTATTCATCTATTCGTAATACGGCTTATAAGGCATATTGTGATAAATGTGCTAATTTATGGGTATGGTCTCAATTAATACGCAAAAGAGTATTAGAAATTCCACTCACAAATTTAATGGTGAATTAGGTCGGTTAGGTTAAATCGCATAATATATACCCGAGTTTCATGGCAATGGCCCTACAAATAGAAGGAAAGGTATATGTCCATGTGTTGGATACCTTTATATCATTCCTTCCTTATTGATTCGTGCATATATTCCAAAATGGCCAATGTGGCGGACTTTTTCCTCATTTATGGTCCCATTCGACTCAAACTCGGTATTTTTGGAGTCGCAGATCACCAATTTTTTGCCATCAAATATAATATAGCCGAAAATAAAAATAACTCCAGAGATTCTAGAGAGTATGAAAGCATTAAAGCCAAGACAGTTGGATAATGAACAACGTCACATCGACCAGATGAGCAACAAGAAGTTGATATGAATAGACGTAAGAATATGATGAAAATCATAATATTGCTGTGATGTCTGAGGTTTTAAAAATATTGGTACGTTTAATGGTGACCGATCGAAAGGCAGAGATTGGTTTGAAATTCTAAACAATTCCATGACTCTACATAGTTCACTAGATAATTACATTAGCAACTGATACTAAATTAATAGAAGGTGTCAAATAGTGGTACAATAACAATGGCGATATAAATAGTTGGCAAGTTTTCATAATAAAATTGCGAGAATAATTTATTAAAAATGAAATCACGAAACTCAAGACAATTGAGGCGAGAACTCAAAGAAAATGTGAACATTTAGAATTTTATTTTCATGAAAGTTAAACTTTGTAATAACTTGAAAATGACATTTTGGAAATTAAAAATAACATTATGATTGGACTTTGGTCTCAAACTTTGTATTCTTGTATTTGGGCTATCAATAGAGAAACATTAAAACTGAAGCATAGTGTTTTATTAAAAAGTATCCCTAAATTAACATTGATGGCTCCAATAATGCTAATAAATTTCCAGAACCGTTCTAGTTTAGTTTAGTTTATGGTACTTATCCCGAGCCATCTAAATTTTGCTACGACTGGCATTGTATGACTGCGCATCTCCCCATGATGTCAATTGCCCCTTCAATGCCAGGTAAACCACATCTGACTATATCAATCCACTTAGTTTGGTGATGCTGGCATAGATGCTATTGTAAGATACCAAAAATATCCTCAAGCTACGTAAAAAATACATCCACATCCACACTAACATCCTTATCAATAAATAAAACCTTAGGTTATCAATTAAGTTCACTTGACTCGTTTTCAATTTATATTTCGTATCGAAAATTATTTTCGTCCTATTATTTTCCAGTGATATCTTGACCGTTAATCAATTTCAACATATTTTTAATATAACTTTTATTATATCAAATTCTTACCGTATACTTAGACGTCTACTGAACATTGTTATTGACAGAATCCATTATCATCAAGTCAGAGGTAACTTCGTATTTATTAATTTCTTGTTCAATAACCGTTTTGATAGGTGCATAAACATTATATTATAATTTAAGAGAACTAAACACCACGTGATTTTTAAAAGTAATTTTTCTTCAACGCCAAAAAGTTTATTGGTGCGTGGTGCGTGATACCTATGTGGGGATATACGAATACGTGATGAGAGCGTTGTTCTAGCAGTAAGCAGAACGAACATTTCAGGCAATTCTTATTCTGCAAATATAAATTTGAAAATTATTGCACGTTCACGTGACACCAATGAATGGCTTCAAAATGTCACATCATAAATTATCAAACATGGAAACGTACTAAATTATGTTTAATTTGTCAATATTGTAAATAAAAACATCTGGTGTGAGATTAAAACTGCTAGTCTCCATCTAAAACTGCTAGCCTCCACACAAATCACTTGTCATATGATCAGCGAGTGAGTTCAAAATGGAAGCAAGAGACACATAACATATATAAAGTGAATATAAATGTGCAAAGACTATTAATATATGTAGTGATAAGTTTTAAACAATATCTGTAGTGTAATTTTAAAATTAATAAATAATGACAAAATGTGATTGGTTGGAGAGGAAGTTTATCAAGCGAAGGGTAGGTAACTAAGGAAGTATTGTTATGTTTGAAATAATTCCGTATAACTTCCTTCCCTAAAAATAAATAGTAAAAGGGGGTTCTAAGGCACTAAACGGTAGCCACGGTTTATAATCATCTCTCTGACAAATTTAATAACTTTAATACAAAATCAAGAAAATCTTGAAAGTTTATATGGGGATATACGAATACGCGACGTGAGCATCATTCTAGCTGTAAGCAGTACGAACATTGCAGGCAATTCATATTCTCCAAATATAAATTTGAAAATTATTGCACGTTCACGTGACCGTTAGAAAACGTTCGTGACATGCGACATGCTATTTAGCTGTCCAGTCAGCTAGGTGAGGGAATACGGAGGTCACAATTTTCTGTCTTGGGAAATTACGAATTACTGATTAGCTTTATTTATAGTGTGACTAGTAAATAAAAATTGACATTTTAATACATAAGAACTATGTAACTAATCAAGTACTATTATACTGCAACAGTAAAAAAAGTTGCGTCTGGTATTTTCAATACGCCAAGACACTTGCGTAGGATAATTGTAAAAACGTAAAACTGTAGGCATACTCTTTATTTTTATATTTACATTAAACCAATTGCGATGCAAGAAGAGGTACAAACTTCGATACAGGAAGGAAAACACATTATTTTCTATATCACGAATACTTTCATTCAGTTTAATCAATAACCTAACAAGGTTAAATTGGGGGTAAGTTGTCAAAAGGCCGACTACTTTATAAATAGGCCCTGCAGTGATTTAATTAATGCAACTTGATATGGTATTCCATATTTCACAATTTAAATGATATTCAACCAGTGACTATGAGGTTTTCCTATAATTATACCAACATTGTCAAATTAAATTTATGGCCAATCTATATTCGGATGAATAGATATTGATTGATGCCTGGAATCAATTAAACATAAGCCAAGGTTAAATCTGCTCATATAAACTTATGTAGGTACCACGTTTCCATTTATTGCTTCTTATATTGTTTCACGATTTGGCAAAAGAATTTCTCACATGAGAAATTTCTCAAACATACCTACCTTTAAATTTTATTAGATAAATTCTAAAAGTTATTTAAATCATAATAAGTATTCTATACAGTTATAACTTATGCTAATATTTGAATTAAATGGTTATTCATATATATTCCTTAAATTGAATTAGTTTATATTACACATATAAAGTGATCATAAATGTGCTAAGGCTATTAATATATGCATTGATAAATTTAAACAATATCTGTAGTGTAATTTTAAAATTAATAAATAATGACAAAATGTCATTGGCTGGAGAAGAAGTGCTTTTCAAGAGAAGGGTAGGTAACTAAGGAATTATTGTTTTGTTTAGGACACTCGACTTCCTTCTCTTCAAATACATAATAAAAGGGAGTTCTAAGGCATTAAAAGATGGCCACGTCTTATTATAAAACATCTCTCTGACAAATTAATTAATATTAATATATAATCAAGAAAATCTTGAAAGTTTAAGTATTATAATAATCGTCAATATTACAAAAGTAATCTGAAGTGAAAATTTTGTGAATTTAAAGAAGTAATAATTGTGTACGAGCAGGAAACCAGTATCCAGGGTGTCCTAGATACGTAAGCAGGATTTTCATCGCATCCAGAGGATTGTAACGTTGTAAAGTAGTTCTACAAAGTAATGATATATAAAGGAAGTTGTTCTCATAAATCTAATGAGAATTTTGCTGTTCCTTTGCTGTAAATTCTTCTGAGCTGCTCCAACAAGAACGAGGGTGTTGGAGATTTTGGAGTTGCCGCATTCCACCAGCAGAGGTCGACAGATATAAGAGGTATAGTGCATTTCGCGAGTGCCATGCTTTTGTTTTTCTTCAAGAATTAACATTGACACACAAAAATCACTATCACACTTTCGATCACACAAAAATAAAACTGCTGTAGGTACTTCAGAGAAATAAGCTATATATCTACTAACACTAGCATTGGTTTATTCAACTATTAAGCAAATATTTTATCTGCAAAATAGTCCAATTATTACGCCTATAATCAATTCTAGTAATTGACGCTATGCGATGCTTTGAGCTCAAAATACAAGACGACATTTTTAACTGTCTCGTTTTTATATTAGTTCTACTCTACGAGAACATGCATAACGATCTGCAGTGGCCATCTCATTAATGTAAAAGCGGCAATTTGGGAATTGTCGCACAAGTACAATGCATTGTCATGAAGTTGGTAGAGATATATTCAGGTTACAGTTTCATCATTTCTACCTCTATTTAAATAATGTTTTGATATTTGCAGACGTAGTAGATTTTAGTTTCGTTAACTATATATTTCACATCTGCTAATGCACATGAAATATGAATATAAATGTGACGTGCAGGATGTAAAAGGGATATGACATTTTCGTAAATTATAATTTATTTCTTTTAATATAATGCAGTATTATATTTGCTACAGTGTACAGGAAAAATACTAAATTTATATTTAATTTATATCCATGATAATGCCACTAGAAAGAACAAAGACCTAATTTTCTTCCTTTAAGTTTTAGGAAAATATTTAGGCTGAAATTAGAGCTCTGAATTATTACGCATTTAATGACCTTTAATAAATACTGAGAGATATACTCGAACAATGGAGAAACAACTAGGGAGGAAAAATGGCTACCGTTTATTTTCTCATTTAGTAAACCTCGATTGACAGCGGGCTGGAAACTTTTCATATTTTCCTTGTTGGGATAAATAAACCCCATATGTTACATAAAATATAAAACTTTTACTTAAGGTGTTACGTATTTTCTTCCTTCATAATTGGCTCTGGAAATAATAAAAGTCGGTATTCTTTATTATATATTTTATATAAGAGTTATTTACTTTTGTATTTTTTCAAATAAAAAAATTGTAGTTGTGTGTATTCCGTTAAGTATAGACGTGTGTCGACATCCATGTGTGTAAGAAAACAACAGTGAATCGTAAACACTTAAACAGCAGTTTTTAAAGTAGGTCATATCATGACCTTGATACCGCCGTGAAAAATACAAATGTTTAAATCTAATAATAAAACACCCATTAAACCTGCGTTGCAAGTATACTTTACTTTACTTTATTGACCACGTTATATACAATCCAGTACCTACATTTGAAGTCACAGATACAGAACAACAAAATTTAAAAGACAAAAAAGAAAATACACTAGTACAGATACACTAACAGAAATGATAAATATATGGTCGTTAAAAGATTTAAAATTATGGTTACATGCCCACATTTAGGATGACAGAAATTCGTCGACAGAAATGCTTC
The DNA here is from genome assembly GCA_964058915.1 of Tetropium fuscum. Taxonomy (NCBI): domain Eukaryota; kingdom Metazoa; phylum Arthropoda; class Insecta; order Coleoptera; family Cerambycidae; genus Tetropium; species Tetropium fuscum. The sequence goes on along the minus strand of CAXKVY010000209.1, from coordinate 808,021 downwards.
AGCAGAAATGATTTGGCAAATCTGTGAAATTTTGCCAGAAACATACTGTTCAGACTAGCATCTTTATGAATGTATGAAAATTTTTTATATAAATTTAAATTTAACTTGTTTTTCTCGGTCGATTATGATTAAGTCATCCCTAGAGTGGCTGGTTGAACCACTAGCGGTTCTGTATAATAAGTGTCTTGAGGAGGGAAACTGGCCCGACCCCTTTAAGATATCAAAAATTTCACCTATACACAAAAAAGGTAATACTTAGTGTTTAGACAATTTTCGTCCTATCTCAAATATCCCCGTCATATCTAAGATTCTTGAGATCATTATTAGAGATAAGCTCGTGGCATACTGTGAGAAATACTCAATTATGACTTATCAAATATAATAAAGAACAGTTAATTTTTAATGTTTGCTGATGATTTGAAAATATTTAGGTCTGCTAAAGACTCATCAGATGCTACACTTCTTCAAAAAGATTTGATTGATTTGGACAACTGGTGTAACCTTAGCGCCTTACATTTAAACATTAAAAAATGCCTCAAAATTACTTTCACGAGATATTCCTCTCATTTGATGTTTCATTATAAATTAAATAATATGCTATTCGAGGATGTTAAGCAAGTGAGGGACCTTGGTGTCATTTTTGATTGTAAAATGTCCTATTGAAAATACTGTTGCAAAATCTTTAAAGATGCTCGGTTTGTCCATCGTAGTGGGGTTGAATTTTCGGTTCATAGCCTCAAAATACTGTAATGTTCTTTAGTCAGATCAATTTTAGAATATTGTTGTATAATCTGGTGTCCGAAATATAATATTCATATTAATTTAATTGAAAATGTACAGAGGAAATTTTTAAGACAATGCGCATTTAAGTTGGGTTACCAAAGAGAACATTACACCTATGACCAAATTCTCAGCCATCTCAATTTAATTTCATTGGAACACAGGCGCTTACAAATTGATTTACTTTTTCTTAATAAAATACTTACGGGTCACATTCAATCGTCTCAGCTTTTGAATCTAGTAAATCTTAATATTACCGAAAGAAGAAATAGGAACAGAGAAATATTCCATATTCCTTTTTCTCATAGTAATTACGAGCAGAACGAACCTATTAGCAAAATTTTACGCAATGCTAATTTAGTAAATAGTAAATTAGATCTTTTTAATTGCTCCTGCCCATCATTCAAGAGATCAGTAAAAAAATTTCAAATAAAACTGCATTGCTTCATGACTGTCATGCCATCTGTTCTAGTTAATAGTGATCGGTTTTTTTTTATTATTAGTTGGTTATATTTTAGTTGTTAGATTTATTCATTTTAAATACTAATTAGCTTTAAGTATTATACACATTGTATGTTTTTTTTGTACTAAAAGGGCTTGACCCGTCTATTAATAGACCTCGCTAATAAACGGAGTGGATAGTGCATAAGAAAAGAGGAAACACAATACTAATAAAAAAAGCACGTCACGTCAAAAGAACCAGAAACGGCTCGTCAAAAGAACCAGAAACAAAGATGATATCCCTCCCAACCTCCGTCAATTAACGTGGTGGGTATCAAAAATTACGGACATCAAAAAAGGACATTTTAAAAATATTGCGGAGTATCTCAATAAAAATATTCATGGTCAAACACCTGAATGGAGTGCATACAGTAAACGTATTCACTAAAGAAAAGTACTACAGACTGAAAGAGGCACTCAAAGAAATTAACAGAATCCTTTACATATGAGGATAAAAATAACAGACCTATAAAAGTAATAGCTAGAGGAATTGACCCGACATGCACCGAACAAATGATTATCGAGCATCTCGCAGAAAGAGGGATATTGAAGGAGTAATCAATAGTCAAAAAAGTGAAAGAAATGGAGAAGTAATCACCAGAAAACGTCTTCCCTTATTCATGCTAGTCTTTAACCAAAGTGAAGACACCAAAAAAAATATATGATATTCAACACATATTGGGACTCAAGGTAAAAATCGAACCATTGATCCAATCTGATCCTCAGGATTCGGGCACACGCAAAACAATTGCTTTAAAGAGGCAAGATGGATGCATGGCAGCCAAGGAGCTACAGAAAATAAGGAACGACAAACGCAAACAACAAATAAATAAGAAAAGCCCACAGGGACCAAAACCTAAAATCCACATTGAACGTACATAGGAGCGGGCCCCCGATCCGAAAGATAGATAACTCAACGTGCAACCAAACCACTGAAAAACAAGTCAAATATTGCAACAGACGTAACAAGTCAAATATTGCAACAAATTATGACCAAACTCGTTCAACACGAAAAGACAAATAAAATGATTATTGAAAGAATAAACAATAATAACAAAAGAATAAGCAAATAACAAAAATAAGAAGCTAACACGGTCAGAATAGTAGCCTGGAATGCCAATGGACTAATAAAATGAGCCCATGAACTAGAAGAGGTCTTATGGAACGATGAAATCATAAATAAAATGTAGCCTTAATCTCTGAGACTCACATGACCAGAACAACTTATATATAAGCAAAATAAGAGGTTACAAGGTTTATCACACTGCTCGACCTTCCCGGGAAGGGAATTGCCGGGAATTGTCCGACCATGGGGCGTTTTTCTAAGAAAAATATATAAAAAAATTTGCTTGGGCATTGGAAAATATATTTAATGTAACCATATTTTATTTTTTTCGAAAATTAAACAAAAAAAATATACAGAAGACGCTGACAAAAATATATTTATTTTGATCTAATATATATTTTTTAAAACACGTTCAAATTGTTTTACACAAAATTGATTAACTTTCCACCATGTAAACTTTAATTAAGCTACTTACTAAAAATAGGCACGTTGTGACAAATATTGAGCCTATTAAAGGGGTGACGCATATAATCTATTTATCCATGCTATAAATATTTCCATACGCCTCTCCATTCAAATAAATATTTATTGATTGATTACTGATTTACTTCGAAAGCCGTACGTCATAGCATATATATGTAAATGTTGCTTTACGTTATTGTGCTCCTAATACGTAAAATCCGAAACCAAAAATACATATAGTAGGAATTAATTCACTACTTATATTCTTAGAAAAAAAGTGCTTGAAAAAGAGTTGTCAATCTTATATGTTTAATAATATCGGAATAGTTAAAGTTATAATGTAAGTGCATGCAATAGATTATCTACTGCTATTGTTATTCCTTCGTTGCAAAAGCATTAGCTGAAAATAAGGAACGAACTCTATTGAGGAGCAAGTACTGCGAAGCAACATTGTCTCCAGTTGCTTGGTTGCAAATTTTCCAGGGATACAGCTAAGGTATTATACATTCTAGGGCTTTTGCAATATTTCTTATGCCTAAGCTTACATGCTAACAATGAAAGCATTTTTAGGAATATAAATATTAAATATTAAATTTGGTAGTTATTGTAGATCATTTTAAATTTGAACGTATTGCTTATATATATAAGTCCTAAATAATTCTAAAAATGTGCTTTTAAAGTTTATGATACAATATTTTCACTTTACATTAAGTTACTACACTAAAACGTGTTTTATAAAATATTTTTAGAAAATATTCTGTAATGCTTAGTATATAGGCCGAGCGGCACGTCGAGAACCGAAAAGCCAAAATCGTTTAAAAATGGGGGTAAAGATGTTATGGTTTTAAACGCTTTATTTGATTATTGTGAAAGTGTTTTCAAGAATCAACCCTCCACCGCCCGAGACGAACGCTGGCAATAGCGATGCAGAGATGGTAAAAGAAATCAGTTTTCAGTCAATAACTTCTCTTTTGATGCTACGGCAGTAACTATAAACAGATCAGTTGACTCCCAACGTAAGGCCTATATAAAATATAACATAAAAACAGTATAGTAGGTAGAAATATATTAATACACTTCAAGTGGATAACACAACAATATATATATATATATATATATATATATATATATATATATATATATATATATATATATATATATATATATATATATATATATATATATATATATATATATATATATATATATATATTAGCTTTTAAGTTCTTTGTTATTCATATTTGTGAAATATCTTATCGAAAAGTAATATCTCTTGCGAATAATAATAATAATCTCTCTTGAAAAAATATATCTTGCGAAAAGAAATCTTAGGTTTGTTTCATTACATAAAGAAATAAGCAAATAGCTGAATAATAAGGAACACTTACCAGCTGTATACGGAAAACGAACCACTTAGAAGTTGTACAAGTTCTTTCACCTTCATTGAGGATCTTCAGAGTGATGTACGATTTATTTTATTGATCATTTATACTTGAATTTAAAATATTAATACTTCATTATTTTCAATTCATTGTTAAACTTTAAAATGCATAAAATCTTGTAGAATCTATTAAAACAACTACTTTTCCTAGCTACATGCTAAAAAATATCGAATTACATATACAATAGAAGCATTTACAGAAGAAGTGTATCAGTTGTACAAGTTCTTTCACCTTCACTGAGGATCTTCAGAGATTTATATATTTATCTTTAGAGATTTTAGATCTTTAGATCTTTAGAGATTTATATATTTATAACCTACTATGAAACTACTACTACTACTACTGGTACTAAATAACCTACTATGAATTTCGCAAAAACAGTTGAGTCTCCTAACGTCAAAGGGTTTTGAAAAGTATTATTTGAAATATCAAAATTAGAAATAAATAGTTCTATACAAAATCAAAGCTAAATTCTATATAAATAAAGGGTCTCATACCTTTACCATTCTTTTGAGATGCAAATTTTCAGAGCAGTAGTCCTCCGAAATCGAGCAAGTAATGCTGACTGCCTGACCAACAAACTTGGTAAACGAAATTAATGTTTGATGTATAGACGACGTCTCTAATAACCATTCAGTTGTTTGCGACTCCGATCGTCTATACTTTTCATTTGCCATAGAAAGAAGGCGGTATCTCAACAACTAAACGTGGAGACTTTTAAAAACCGCATCTTTCTCTCTCAGTCTCTTTATCCATGTTAGATCTATATCCTGTCTAACAACGACTACAGCCAATTGATCAGCAATCTCCCAAACAAAGGTAGAAGGTGAAGAAATTTACCAATGAAGGAATTACTTTATAGCTGTATACCTCGCAGAATCACCATACAAATGTGATTGATGGAATATTTATTGAATAAATGATATAGGAATAGTCATTATTATTTTACATGCAGCTTAGCTACGACCCAATTAAACTAAGAATTAAAAATAATGTCCTTATATTATTTCTTATATTCACTATAATTTTTAGTATAATTTACGTCTACTATTTGTAGTATTCCCTAGTTTATATATTTTAACAAAGGCAAGCTTTCCAGTGATGGATGTAATATTTTTTGATACCTCCGGCTAATCTGGTTAACTTATTTTGTATACGAATTTATAAGGCATCTCCAGTTTTTTTTGCTACCTCTCATAATGTAGAATTTTACGGAACAGAAAATCCTATTTCATTATAAAGGAAAATTTTATTTTAAAGATAATAATATAATAACATTGCTCCTGGAAACTTGAGAGCAATGTCAGCCTCTAATGGGAAAATCTGGTAAATCAACTTTGTGCAGTATTTGAACAACCAAAGGAAACTTTTTAAAACATGTAGACTGGGTTCCGCATTTAGACGGGGCATAACATATACATTTCGTTAATAATGTTGGAATAATATGAAAGTGGTTTGGTTCGGAAAACACGATTAGGATAATTATGTATATGTATGGATAATAATGATGGTTGAAATCCTGGTTAATATTAAATCGTGTTACTGTTATATTTATTAATTAGTGTATGGTGGCTCTTGTTTGAGCAATTACGGAAGACCAAACAAATAATATCAATGCTACTATACTTATTTAATTTTTCTATTTATATTTATTTAAAAATATGATTAATTAAGCTTATTTATTTATTTATTTATGTAATCAGTAGGTTTGCACCCAGTTACAGATTACAATTTTACATTTTACACAATTTACATTTTACAAAGTATTGTTTAGTTATACATAAAAAAAATTAAAAAAGGAACAATTTATGTATTACATAAAAGAAAAAAGATAAGTTAATCATCTAACACAACCTAAAATTTGTAACAAAAACTTAAACATCTAACAACCACATAAATAAATTAAAATTATATATTATAAATTATAAATTATTCACATAATATTTCCCATCTAGTTGCTATTTACTATTACTATTTACTTAAGAGTGCTACTGGATAGGGCTGGAACCTTTGATGTAATTATAACACTCGGAGTAGTTTCCACAAACACCAAAACACTTTCATTTCGCTCGACGCGCGTTTCGCCAACCAAGTTGGCATCATCCGGAGACGATTAAAAACTAATCATAAACTAAAAATTTACCCTATTTATACTATTTATGGTGAAATCATTAGTCACGCTTCAATGATTAGTTGCTAAGCAACGCGTAAAGCGGGCTATATAGTATAGGTCCCTTGTCGCTATTCATACTACTTTTACATTTTACAATTTCTATGCTCTCAAATGCATCCAACAGTCTATTATTGGTCACATTTCTAACTAATCTTAAATTACTAATATCTATTCTATGATTGTTGTCAAACGCATGTTGTGCAACACTAGACCATATTTTAGTTCTTCCATATTTCAGATGAGCTCTTTAAATCTAGTGGATCATCTCTCTTGTCCAACATATTTTCGATCACAATCATTACAACTAATTTTGTAAATCCAAGACCTTTCATTTGGAACAATTTTATCCTTTGGATTATCTAAAAGTTGTTGTAATGTATTACTTGACGAATAAATCGCTGTTATACCCACGTTTTTGAAAACCTTACTCAAACCACGAGTAAACCGGGGTTCGTAAGGGATGGAGTCTCTATATCCTTTTGAAAGGTCGTAGAATTACGAAGTGTGTCCTTAAATTTACGATTCCTAATTAGTTTTTCAACTATATCTCTAGGATAACTATTACTCACAGCTATATCTTTAATTAATACTTTTTCTTTTTCAAACCTCTCATTACGGAGAAGGAAACTTAGTAAACGATGGGCAAGAAAATTAAAACTTGCCATTTTATGTGGACAGCAGTGGTGAGAGTCATTAGGGATATATCTGATCGTACTAGTATATTTTCTATATATATCGAATTCTAACCTATTGTCACTATTTTTGACTGCTAATACATCTAAAAATGGAAGTTTTCCATTATTTCCTAGTTCATATCTAAACTTTACAGAAGTGAAATCTATTTAATTTGGAAATGAAGTTTTCTACATCCGCAATCTTAGTGTCAAACACGGCAAAAATGTCATCCACATACCTCAGCCAAATCCTAGGAAAATACTCGAATTCTTCTTTTGCTTTAGTTTCAAATCGACTCATGAAGACATCAGCAATTAAAGGCTATAAACAGTTACCCATCGCGCTTCCTTCATGTTGTTCATAGATCTTGCCATTGAAACGGAAGCAATTTTGTTCCATACAAAGTTTTGTAAGGTTTATATATTCTTCTATTACTTCTTTTCTATAGTTGTTTAATTCGAATAAATCCTCAAGATAGTCCAAGGTCTGTGGAATTGGTACACTCGGAAATAATGAACAAACATCAAAGGAAATCAAAATTTCACCCTCTTGCAATTGAATATTCTTGACCTTATCAATATTTTTAACTGAAAAACTAGGCTGTGCAATTTTACTGTATCTCCGAAGTGAAAAATTAACATAGGGCCAAAAATATGGAGACTGCACTATATCGTACTGCTTAAAAAATCAAAATCGATAGTTAAGCAGTTTTTAGTGCTAGTATTTTCTCGACTTCTCGACATTTTAAATCATTAATAAAATATTTTATTTAAAATTGTTTCTTGTTTGTCTATATTTTTTGTCTTCAAGTACTTAAATCACATGATTTATCTGGGAATAATAAGATAAGAATAGCTTTATATCTAACCGTGATTGCCGCCTTAATTTAATATTTCTCTGACAACCTTATGAATAAATGGGTATCAATATTGTAACAAAATGGTAAAGTGCAGGTCATAATTCTGCTCGGAAAGGGAATAGCGACCCAAGAAGTCCTTTGTTTATTATTTAGAGAATTCTAAGAAGGTCCACATTAAATGAGTAATTCATCTTGTATAGTGTGTTTTCTTTAAGTACGGTCTTAGCAAAATTTCATAGCTTCGTAAATGCATAACTTCCTAATCGTAAACAGATGTGTAACTACCAAAAAAGTAAAATATCTCAAATCAATTGTAAAATGAACAGGGTCTACCCATAAAAGGGACACGAAAAGATTCGACCATAAATAATTGTTATCCGTTAGAAGGGTCAATGTTAATTTATGTTTGCGGGTATGGGAAAAATGGTGTTTGGCCATTTTTCCCATACCCGGAACTAACTAATTAACGCAGAAATAGTATCTCAGAAATGCCATAATTGTAATGTCTTGGAAAATTAATTATCAAAGCCCAAGAAGAGTTTTTCATGGGGTTTTCTCTTTATGTGTGGGCTACCCCATATAAGTATTTTATCATTAATCATCCAAGTGTCATGTAAAATGTTTAGTTTCTATTTTGCAACCAGATGTCGTTAGCGTACGGGAATAGTTTCCTGAGATTATGTAAGTAGGTCCCGTAGGATTGGTTGAGATTTCACCCCCGGTAAGTGGTATTACTTAAAGGGGATGAAAGATCAGGTTTGGCCCCGCCCAGCGAGGACTGGAGCAACAATCTTAGCCAAAATTATGCAGTTTCCGGCAGGTTTTCAGATAGTAAATTCGGGTTTAAAATCAAATAGTTTAATAAGCGGAAAGTCACTCAAATTTGTTCTATTAGAGTCAGGTCTACTTAACCCTAGCGATTAGCTTTGTTTTCATATGAATAGATTTATTATTTTCGCGACGCATCTGGTTAAGTGTCCAAATTTATAGTTTGTTTAGTGTAATAATGTTTTATTGTCAGCGTAATTTATTCTGTTAAACATTAAATATATATCTTGGTTTGAAGTTATTTGAATTAATCTCTTGACCAACGAAATTCAATATTATCCGACAAAGTTAGTTCGTAAATCTTAGTGAGGATGTGAGGTTTTAGCCATACAGGATTAACAGCGACATCATGAGAGCATATGAGGTAAGCTAAATCTCCATGTATCAATATTAAGATTTTCCCTTCTAACTTTAAAGCATACGCGACGAACCTAGGACTATGAGATCCTGTGTGTATATATTTATGTATGTATACATATTTTTGCAAACCCCGACGCTCCCTTTCATTTTAACATCGGTCAATCTGGTAAAAACCCCAGTGGTTACAATATTTATCAAACCTGTATGAATACAATCACATAGGTAGATACCTGAAAATTTTCGTAGACATATACATGTGACATTACCAAGAATGTCAGCTTGCGAGCAATAGTTATGATATTCTAATAATAGTCTTCAATAGGCATATAATATGTCCTTTGTTCCTTGTCATTGTCTCTTGGGCACATTTTCCTTTACGTAGTTATAGTGTCACCTGAAATATTCACTTATATGTAAGGACCGAGATGCCGAGAAGCATATCTGGTATTTTTGCTATTTTAAAAGGTCACAATGTATAAACTCACTTTGTCTATTGCTAAGCCGGAACCAGTGCATATAGCTTAATGAATATCTTAGCATGGCGCAATTCGCATATCATAAAAGGGAGTCATCTCGGTGACAAAGGCGTTTGTGTAAAGCGCTAAAAGTTTTAGACCTTTGGCCATAAATATATCTGCACAAGTGCACAATACGCTGTTCGTTGGCGTATAAAACGGCAAATAATGGCTTCCCGGACTAGAATATTAGTAAAAAGGCGCGAATTAATAAATTGTTAAACTATTATGGAACGTCGGTTCGCTCTTTAGATAAAGACAAACTTATAATTACTTCTACTAATTAATGTTTTATAAACGTTTACTGAAATTTTGTCTCCTATAATTATAAAACGTTTCTCCATTACATACATAATTAAGCGAGGACTTTTAGTTTATGAAATATTAGATTCAATTTTAATTTTTACTCGTATATGTTACCGATATACCCCCGTATTGAGTTTCGGGAAAAGGGTCGGAAATGTGAAAGCGGATGTGACATCATAACCCATGCGCAGTGATTAGTGCGCAGCAACACTATTTTGAGGTTACGGAATATTGTCAGTGTATGTGTATATCAGAGTACAGAAAACGGAAACGTGGAGAACAGTGGAGATCTGGGCGAGTGGAACCACGAAAGGCTGCTCGAGCTGGTACTAAGCGATCACGAGATTAGAGAGCACGTATTGCTGATTTTCATTTAAGGTCCGCAAATCGATCAACTCAGGTTCCGCAAATCGTAAGTCACGCTACTTTAAGACCTCAAGTATTAGAATTTGATATAAGACCGTCGATATCAACAGCTATTGTCGGAAATTCCGTAGAAAATCAATGTTCCAATGCATGTGAAGCACAAGCTGCTACAGCTGACGACGAAGAAGAAGAAATTAATAACGATTACGTAGGGATCCACGCTAAGTTCAAGAAGAAATTTCTCAATCTAAGGATACATTCTAAGGGTATTTTAAGTGTTACCAAAGCCTCTAATTTGCCAGCGAATACCCACAACCCCCGTAATATATCTGAACAGCCGATAGGCATAATCAAAGAACCATAAGTAAGTCATTCCTGGATGATTTCTGGAGGCCATTAGTCAGAGGTAAAAATACTAGTACAGAGGGTTATTATAACAGGAATAAGATTAGACTCATCGACAGGTGATGCACCTGAAGCAACATCTGGAGAGGAACAAAATTTTAACACTACGAGCAGAGGAAGATGCTGACCGATTAATAGTAATCACAACCGTTTGTCACTAGATGGAGGAGACCATATCCTTTCAACCAACAGATCAAAGAACAATATCATATGTGCAAAATGTGGAAGAGAAAAAAACTTACTCACCGAATTTCTTCACGCACCAAGCACAACCCGGAATGGCACTGTGCCTTCGTGCCTTCAATGGCTGTGATACAGCCTCAGCACTTTTTGCCACGAAAAAATAAAATTTCTATTGATACTGAAAAACAGCGACGATTCGAACAAAACGCTGCATTTTTCCTAAGCCCCAATGCCACACCTGTGCAGATATCCAAAGCAGGAGTGAGAGCTTCCTGATTTCACTGTATGGAGGCAACATGATCCCAAAATCTCAACGACGTTGGCTTCCAATTATTCATAGGCTAAGTTTAACACGAATTTCACCAGGTTGTCTTCAATCAGTGATGTTGCAAGCTCTCACTCTCTGCGAGCATACCACTAAGTGAAATGAAGTTTTTTTTTCCAGTAATGATTTTTTTTCTGCTTCAGACCACACTATTTATGTCTATTTATACTATTGAAGAGTTATGGTTCTTAATTTTATTGTTCATGTCGTTTCAAGTACAGAAGTGGTTGGGAGTTGAGAAGAATCCCCTCGATTGGGGATGGATGTGAAGTACACAAAGCCTCATTCCTCAGCTGATGATGCAACCACCCCTGCTAAACATGATTTTCTACAACTAAAAATGTTCAACCACTGCAGCGGTCAATATTTCGGGAACAAAGCAGACCTGATGTGTGATCATGCACATGCGAAGAAGTCGCCCTCGATGACGATTATTAATAATCACACAATATTATGTACATACAAATGATTTATGTGATCGGAAGGTTAAAGTGCAATTAGGATCATTATTAATATACGAGATTATTAACACACATAAAAGCATTATATTTTGTAATGTAAAAACTAATTGTGAAAAATCTCTGCTATTATCAAGAGTCAACTTTAAGTTTTAATCTGTAGTTTTAATGTATTTTGCTGACGTTTTAGAGGGTTGTGTTTGGTGTAGATTTGTATGTATGTATGTGCAACGCCAGTTTTTACCAGGATTGCTACACCTTCCCCTTTATTTATGTCCCTGTCTTTACCAATTGGAGTAGTACAGCTTATCGCGTCTAGTTAGTTTAGTCTTATTAAGGAGCATGAGAACTTTATACCTAATACCGTGGTTGGTCACACAAGCATCTATTAATAATGTATAAGATATTTCATAAACTTGGGTTTTATATCAAGCACACTAGCGCTGACCTCGCACTCCTCGCAATATTAAGGAAACAGGAGTTTAAGGAAACATCAGAAGCAGTAAAAATAATACATCGTTTTCAACTGGAGACTGATATTGAACGAAATAAAATTATACGTAGCGTATAAGTATAATTCTCGTGCAAATATTTTTCTTTCAGAGATTACAAAAATCCCTTTCCTTTATGATATATTTATAGAGGAACATCTGGAAACATAAACAAGGGAAACTATGAAACTGGTTACGTGTATTTATGGAAAATTGGGCGGTTTCTCGCGCTATACATCAAGGTGGCAGCTAAACGTGGCAGGGCAAGGGCTAATTTATCAGTTGGAACTGTTGTACTACACAACGATGCGGCTCAGCGGTTCCTTTAGTCAAACTCTCTCTACTCCGATTCACGGCTTTATTACACAATGGCGTAGATACACAGATTACAAAATAATCGAGCGACAGTCGTTACTAATAAAATAATAATGTTACAGACATCTCAAGAACATAGCACTAGAGATTAGTATCTTACAGATAATCTCTAACAGATAATAAAAATAAGCAGTAACTGCATTTTCAGTTTCAGTTATAACACAGCCTGAAAACTTCATAGAACTATAACGAAGATCCGTGAAGTTGGCTCCGAAAATGAGGGGCAGGGAAGGCAAGTGGCTAATTCGTTTGACCATGGTTAGACCACGTAACACCACCAATTGGTTTAATTTAACAACCTTTTGTTTTCGAGTTATGAACAAAACAAATTTTTGGGGATAACTTCACGTAGTCCCAAAATTTTTGCAATATCGAATTATTATTATCATTTCAATCAATATCATTTGACCATCGTTAGACCATGTAAGACCACCAAATATTTTCGATTGATCACCTTCAGATAAAAATTATTAGGGAAAATCGATTTTTCGAAAAAAAAATATCTCGCTGCGCTAGAACAACACTAGGATATCTTAAAAAATGTTCCAATAAAATCGAATTAAAAGGTTTTAAATGTAAATATATCGTTTATTTACTTAAATATAATATATTCATCGATATTGTTTATTGTAATTATATAAAAAGCCCTGAATATTTTTGTGAAACTGATTTTAAATATCTCATTCTTTTAATAATCATTTTATAAGAAGTCTTTGTTTTGTTCTAGAAAAAAAAACAAATTAAAAAGTCAATCTTAATTTTACTTGAATTTTACTTTAAGTTAATAAAGTCTTGAATTTTGCTTTAAGTTAATTTTTGTTGCATTAAAGTATTATTTATTTAGTGAAACTTATTTCTGTTTCTGTTGAAAATGTCTTTGTATCGGTCTATATTTTATTAGAAAATGTCAATGTTATTACAATTTTTTTTAATTTTTAAGATCGATATAATGAGGGTTTTTGTTCGGGTTTTTCGGAAAATTGGGAGAAAAATTGGGCTGTGGAGGAAAAGGTACAATTTCGAATTATATAGGCTATTTCAGGAACCTGATATCGTCAAAATAATTAAGCTTAGTCGTCTACGATGGGTTGGCCATGTTATGAGGATCAAGGTAGTTATGATCCGACCAGAAAGGTTTTACTAGATAAACCCGTAGGACAACATAGAAGGGGAAGACCCCGAATGCGTTTGCTAGATAACATAGATGCCGATTTAAGGACTGTAGAGTAAGAGCTTGGCGAAGACGGGCGTTGGATAGGGACGCCTGGAAGCAAATTCTGGAGGAGGCTAAGGCCCGCAATGGGCTGTAGTGCCGTGTTGATGTTGATGATTTGTTTCATATTTCGATGTTACATACTATACAAAATCATATTCACTATCTTCTTGTTTTCCGCCTCTCCTTTTTTTTGATGCCTCCAGATTTTTGAAAAACTGTTGGTTTTCGACGGGAATATTTTTAAGTAGAAACCTTATTTTTTTATATACGATATTTTAGGATTATCAGCAAACGCTGGAGCAAGTCTTGCGTTTTCTATATTTTTTTCACTCGACCCAAGTCGCTGTCAGACTAATACGACAGGTTTGAACTAATATAAGGGTAAATACAAAGACATCTGCGATGTCTTACCTTGTGCCTATTTCTATTAGTTTTTAATGTAAACTCAGAACAACACTGAGATAACCTTAAAAAACAAGTCATTTCAAAATTATCATTCTTATTTTCAATAAAACAGTAAGATATATTTGTCAGTATAACACTAATCTTATTATTAACCGAAAAAGTTGTAAATTAATGTGTATTGCAATACTTAGAGAATATGTTTTGCGGCGTACTAAATATTAATTTGAAATATCTTACTGTAGTCCCAGATGGAGCATTTTTTTAAAATCATTATAGCTAACAACTCAAAATTGCCATTTTTAAAGTTATTCTAGTGTTGTTCTAGCACAGCGAATGGTGAGTTTACGTAGCTAAAAAATGAAAGGGGTAAGATTTAAGCAATTGTAGAGATTCCCCATCGTTAGTCCAACCCCAGAAGCATCTCCTACGCCCCCTAGTTTTGTTAGATCACCCTCTGTCATATTTTCTTATATGGACATTTTATATTTTTCCTATGATAAAGCATTGTAAGACGAGAAAAGATTACCCATTAGTTTCGTTAGACCACCATCAGAAAAAAGTAATAGCGAAAAAAGCATTTTTTTAAAAATTATCAATCGGGGCTAACTTGACAAGTGGAAGTGTTTTTGGGGTTGGGAACATTAAGGATCGTTTGACTACCTCTCAAAAACATTTGACCACCCCTTAGTTTTGTTAGACCACATTCTAGGAAAATTTGGGGTCCAATTTAATGTTAAAAAAATACATTTTTCGCTGGGGCTAAGATAATTTTTGTAATAATGACAATTTATATTTTCCCTAGGATAGAGTATCTTAAGACCAGGAAATACTACCCTTTAGTTCCGTTAGACCACCCTCAGAAAAAAAGAAATAGCGAAAAAAGCAATTTTTAAAAAAAATATCAATCGGGGCTAAGTTCACGTGTCGCTAAAATACAAGCGGATGTGTTTTTGGGATTGGAAACATTACGGATCGTTTGACCACCTTTCAAAAACGTTTGACTATCCCTTAGTTTTGTTAGACCACCCTTTCCAAATATTTTGGGCGCAATTAAATGTTAAAAAAATACATTTTTCGCTGGGGCTAAGTCAATATTTATGATAATCTAAAAAAATATGAGATGTGTTGCTGTGGGTGGGGTTAAATTGTCATAAATTTAATATACAGTAAAATCTCTATTAACGGCCGCCCTCGAGGAACGGTCACCTTAATAAACGGCAACTTTTTATTATACCTTGATAAACTCTTAATAGCGACCTCTTAATAGCGGCCAAAAATCGTACAGCGGCCGCAGTCAAAGGTTTTTTGACCTATTTTAGGAGACATAACGACTGGAGCAAGAGGTAGATTAAACCTTCCAGTATTAACATTTCGGGGAAATAAGGTATGATGGGGTTTTATAATGATATATTTATAATTTAAAATTTGAAAGTATTATTAAAATTTTTATAAAGAAATATATCTTTTTGTACCCCTTATGCTCCGGCTATGTTGATAAATTCAAGATACCTACGCTCTCTTATCAGTAGTGGGATCCAGAAGCAAGCTAAGAGAATACCATGCACTTCATAACACAAAGAAAGATGAAAAATGTAAAGTTTTCACATTTATTATTAAAATAAATTAGATGATTTACTATATCAGTTTTAATCGTCTCCGGATGATGCCAACTTGGTTGGCGAAACGCGCGTCGAGCGAAGTGAAAGTGTTTTGGTGTTTGTGGAAACTACTCCGAGTGTTATATATATATATATATATATATATATATATATATATATATATATATATATATATATATATATATATATATATATATATATATATATATATATATATATATATATATATTACTTATTCAATAGGCATTAAGTAAGATTTTATCACTCAGCTTGTAAAGATATCGAAAAAAAAGTTTTCGTCCTTGATAGATAAAATCATTATTATCGCGGAAAGCAAAAAAAAAATGGGATAAATGTGAGAAAGTTAGCCGAAAAGTATAAAGTGGGAAAAACAAAAATTAATGATTCCATAAAAAATTAAGAGAGTTTGAGAAAACCGATTTAGAGCAAATAAGGAACCAATTTAGAGCAAAAACCGAAATTTCCAAGTTAGAAGGACTGGAAATAGATAAAGTTATGTACAGTTGGATTCGAGGGGTCAGAAATAAAAATATACCAATACTTTTAATAAAACGAAACGCTTTGGAAGCAGCGGAAAATTAAAAAAATTATAACCTCAAAGCATCTAATGATAGCTTGCAGAGATTTTGCCAACAGTATAACATTACATACAAACCAATTTGTGGAGAATCAGCTAATATACATCAGCAGTATGTAAATATACTGCAAGCCGATTCCATTTTTGATGAAGAAGATGAGATTCCTCTTACCACATATAAAATGATTAGCTTGAGGGAATTTGCTACTATCGATAGAGGTATTCTTACAGAAAGGTCTGAAATCGGCATACCAGAAATTGTTGTTGAGTTACGGAAAAGTGACGACAGTGCTAAAAGTGAAATTGAGGAATCCGAAAATGTCGTGGAAAATACAAAGACCACGCTCTCAAATATGGAAGAAGTTTGTGATAAATTTCGAGATATAAAATTTTTTTCATATGTAATTGCAGTGAATTAGCCATAGATATTGCTCAACTTTTGTCGAAACATTAAATTACTTTTTTTCTATAAAATAATTTAAAATGGTAGGTATTTTAAATTTTTATTCCTTGTTCGATTAGTTAGGCAAATAAATATTTTCTACTACTTTTTTTTAAATTACATGTACATATTATATCATCCTCTAAATAACGACCAGAAGTCCACTTATTCCAGAATTATGTTTGGCCGCTATGGAGGGTTTTACTGTACTTTAAAAGTGATGATAACAATCAATATCAAAAGTTTGTGAGTTAAACTGAAAAAAGTTCGAACATTTTTCACGTATTACAGCTAGCATAAATTTTCCTTGCTTGTAAAACGAAGCTCCGCTCCACCCTAACGGGTCAAAATAACATTTAAAAAATTCAGCTTTACATCGCGTTTTGCGCTTTTAATGTAAAATATGACTGGCCTATACCGTATACAACGTCCAATTTAAGTTCCTCTGTTCAATGCGATATTACAAAACGTAAAAACATCACGTATATTTTTCATCCTGTTTTATCATAATAATATTGCAACCCTTTAACAAGTCAACACTTAAAAATTTCTACATGCTTACTATTGATTCTTGCTGCTTGGCTAGATACCTATATATATATTTATAAATATCATGTAAAATACAATATAATCAGATCCTCTTATTTATCCTTGTTGTAATCAAATATTTGCATTAGAATTCAAATCCTATCTAGAGCATTATTTCCATAATGGCTATTTCCTTCTCACCAAAAAAGGGCTTACTAGGGTCTCACAGTAGTCGCAGAGATCCTCTTATACCGGAGCTTTATGTCACCCGCTCTTCGTGAATCGTTCGTCATTTTGTCTATACATCGATTATCTCCAAAACGACTGGGTCGGTCTTAACCCAATTTGAAATCCAGTTGCTCTCAAGGACCCGCCTGAGAATGGCATTATTAGGAAGGAAATATACCTAATAGTTGTATATCCACAGGGCGGCATTGACAGTTAATAATATATAACTGATACTTTTTTCATAGGACCTTTAAACAATCAAAATATCCAATTTGGTTATGTTAACTTATACAGGGTCCGGCAAAATGATCTCCCACATTTTAATCTTTAATAACATCGCCATCTGAAATCTATTTAGAATTTTATTTTATTAAATGAAAATGTATGATGTCCCATTTATTTCCAAGTTTTGAAAATTACATAGTCCAAGTGAAGACCATGTTTTTCGACCCACATTCCAAGGTAACTTCTGAAGGTTTCCATTACTCTAGTCATTTGAGGTGATATTCCAGCAATTTATTGATGTATTGCTGCCTTCAATTCGTTAATGGTTCGGAGATGACGTACAAAAACCTTCATTTTCAGGTAGCTCCAAAGGAAAAAATCGCATGAGAAAGGATCGGGTGAACGCGTAGGCCATCTGTCTCTGCGTAACGAGGCTAGGTGTCCTGGAAACCTTTCCCTTAAAATATCCATTGACCTTCTTGTTCCATCCTGTTGGAACTACACATTCGAATGTTCAAGTTCTCTGAGTTTTGACGCCAAAAAGTTGCGTAGCATATCGATATATCGATCGGCAGCTACGACAACCGTCACACCTCCCTCCTCAAAAAAATAGGGACCCCAAACGCCAAATTACCAATAGCACACGAAACGTAACACGTGGGCTGTGAAGTGGCCTTTCATGGAGCCTCTGCGGATTTTCTGCTACCCATTAGCGAAAATTCTAATTGTTGACGCAACCAGATTCTAATTGTTGACGCAAAACGAGCTTAGTTATTCGTTATTAAAAGAGCATTTTGTGGGACGTTTTGAAGAATGCGATTTTCCCAGTCATCATTCTGTAGGGGTCACGATCATCATTTTGTAGGGGTGGAATTTCATGTATGCGTGTAAAATTCTTCTCACAGAACGATCTGACAAACGTAAAGCAGAGGCATGTTTAGCAGCTAAACAGGTAGGAGATCTTCTCTTAAAGCTGCGACATTTTCAGGTGTCCTAGCACCTCTGAGTCCACCGGTTGATTTTCTTTTAAGGGCAGAACCTGTAGCTGTAAAGTTTGAAACCCACGACAGTATTGTTTTGCGATATGGAGTCGGAGCATATATACCAAGCGCAAAGTACTTATGAAAAGTTCTTTGCATCGTAATTACAGATTCGTTATAAAAAAAATCAAAAAAATAACGCGCGAGCTATTCGATAAATATACTACGCCCCACCTGCCTTCATTGATTCGGGCACAGTGGCGGTGGAAAATGTGGGAGATCATTTTGCTGGACCCTGAATAATTTCGACCATTCCTCTCTTTTAGGAAAGCAAAAATTGTGGCTGGCTATCGGATAAATAGGAACGATGAGAAATGCAACTGGATAAAAAATCGGAGAAATTACGTTACCATAGCAACGCAATAATATTTTATTTATTGAACGTAGCAACAATTTAAAACTGTCTAATGTCATAATTGTTATTTATGTAAAAATCAAAAAATTATCGCCCTGTCTCGATTTGGCAATACGTATTAAGAAGAAATAGTAGACAGAAAATTTTATCAATAATTAAATTTTAGCATTATTTTATTCAGGAAATTTTCTTACCAAATACCATTCGGGCTTAGATTATGAGCCTTGTATTTTTTTATGTTTGTTTTCTCATACTTTCGTAGGTAATTTAACTCCAGTAGTTCGATAAAATCACTCGGCTACACTCTCGTGATTTTGCTGCATCTGATGTAGTTAAATTGCTACGACAGTGCAAATCGTCCGAGTCGATAATGGCAATTAGTTGCAAGTTGAATACTATGATTTGTCCACGACCATTATAATTTTTTTATCTTGAAAGAGTTGGATTTCCGTCAACCGCTGTCATGGGTCGGCGATCATATATCTACCTTGCTCTTTGTTCTCAGTACAAATATTTGGGATGTGGTGAGTTTACGTTGCTACGGCAACATATGTAAATCAAATATAAACTGTGGTATAATCATTATCTGCTGTTATAATTCAATACTATTGTGGATATTCAACAGTTATATAACTATTATACAGCACTTAGAAAATATATTTTTGGATTATTATTAAACGGTCGTGGGCAAAAATATTAAAAATTATATCACAGGCTTACTACTACTACTATCACTATCTCATGGATTACTGCTTATTGTGAACATCTACAGTTTCAAATAATTTCTACGAATAATATAATATTTAGGGATGCTTTTCCATCTAAATTTTTAAACCGTAAAGCGGTAGAAATAATATATCCTTCCCCTGTTTTCACCCTATCCCACGAGGGGTCCTGCCACTAACACACTCAGGAATAATAGGGGGTGTATAAAGCAATGTTTTCATACCAAATTAACTTATGCACATTTTTTGTTACAATGATCACATACTCGTATGAGTTGTTTTCTTCCATTTGCCAAATCGGCATAAGCAATGAAGGTGTGAATTCATAATATTTGTTCGCGACCGTTTAATAATAATCTATAGTATATCTCCTGTTATCATTTTAAGAACGATATTTTTCGATGACGAGACGTGCTGGGAAATATGGTAGTAGCAGAACAGGACCCAAATGTCCTGTTTTTTTCCACAACTGCTGCGGAGAAACGTTCGAGAATGCCGTCGCAATACGAGAACTGTAGATAACCCTGTTTATGAGGAAGAATCAGACGACACAGGCTTGGCAGGACCTAAACGTTGGAAACCGACAACGAATTTCGAAGGGCTTTCAAAGGAATAGGTACTTAAGACAAAATGAATGAGTTTTTTTGTTGTGTTATACAGTTCAAGAAGCGGTTTGTTTACCTTCTTTTATTTACTGTAAGCGTCTGTCCAAAAATATGTATCCTAAAAATAGGTTGGCAGGTTGTCATCAAAGAGCAGATTTAATTCCCCACAAAGGACAGACGTCAATATGATTATTAGAATGGTTATAAGTCAATAGGGTACCTGTATATCTTATTCGGGAGTACCCAATAACCCCTCTAATAAGAAGAAAGTGCTTACTTTAAATATCATGGTGACGTCACGCTCTGGGGGCTTAACCCAGATGGAGGCTAATATACTCTCTAAGCTAATTCAACAGGCTTGTCTAGGTCGGTCGAAGCGGCGATGCCAGAATGTGTTGTACTGTATTTAGAATGTAAACAAATTAGAATGTAAACAAAATAACGTAGCTTTCTCATTAGTCAATTATCAAATCAAATTGGCCGCAAAAAGTCATTAAGAAGCAAGCAACTAACAACTCTCGTGTCAATTGTAATTTGGCAACCCTGTTAACGATGTTTTGTTTTGGGTTTTAGTATAGGACGCCGCCACGCGCCAGCGATAACACCTCTAGAGGGGTTGATCTTATTGCACGCACGCTTGCCTAGTTCCTAATCGATTCTTGATCTTTTTTAACGGTTTATTTGTTGCGGTATTATATCATAATGCCCCAAAAGTGTTGTATTCCCGGTTGTAAAAGAATTTACGAAACCAGTAGAAAAGTGCGGGTGTTTCGTTTTCCCACAGACGAAGAGAATCGCAGAAAATGGCTCTCTGCAATT
The DNA here is from genome assembly GCA_964058915.1 of Tetropium fuscum. Taxonomy (NCBI): domain Eukaryota; kingdom Metazoa; phylum Arthropoda; class Insecta; order Coleoptera; family Cerambycidae; genus Tetropium; species Tetropium fuscum. The sequence continues at coordinate 786,646 of CAXKVY010000209.1, read as the reverse complement.
CCCCGTGAAAGTTTTGTGCCGAGTGACAATTCCCGAGTGTGTTAGTGCCACTTTGAAAAGGAAGATTTTATATATAAAATTTCCCAACAGGGTACAAAAACTGGTGAGATCGATTCAGTTATTTTAGCTTTACCCCGGTTAAAAGAAACTAGCGTCCCAAGTAAATTTCCGAACTGTCCCAAATACTTGTTAAAAAAAATATCGTATCGAAAAAGCAATGACGAAAAACTTACAGAATTACATGAAATACATTTTCAACAAGCGATTGAAGAAAGTAAACAGGAATGTTTAAGACATAAGAAACTCACGTGTTATACAACTTTTGAGGAACTCAAGCAATTATTTCAGGGTTTTAATTTGGGTGAGGAGTCGTTTACCATTACTGATCAAAATGGCTTAACCATATTCAAAGTGAAACACTCCCCGGGGCCTTCAATTACTTGGGCTGTTGTAATTGCCGATAACTTACAAGTAAATACATATTTATATGGACAATTATTAAGTGTTGAAGTAAATAATATAAAAACGCCTCTCTTGTCGAGTAATCTGGACGAAATAAGAAATTTACTTGATACGATTGACATTTCGATGATGACTCTTTCATTAGACACTAACGAGGATACCAAACATGACAACTCTCCTGATTATGACAATCTTGATAATCATCAAGAAAATAATACAGACATGTCAAAGCTTAACCATATTTTGAACTTTATGTCCAATGTACTTAAAAACTTAAAAATAGAGGACAAAAATGTTTCACAAGGAATTGAATTTATTTCTGATCAACTTAAATTACGAACATTATCAAAAGAACGTTATAGATATTCCACTACCACTATTGTGTTTTGTTCAATTTTATATACAATTAGTCCTCATGCATATAGATATTTACGAAATCGTGGACCTATAATTTTGCCCTAGGTAATTGGTAGGTAGGTATCTAGGTAATTGTATAACTTCCAAAAAGTCAATCCAAAAATTCAATGATGAATTGCATGATTCATTACGTACTCGATATAATTTATTGGCGTTATGACATCTTGTTATCTCAGAATGCAAAAAAATAGACATCAGTTAACCATCTATACTCTAATAATTACACATGTAATCTTGACTATTTCGAAACAGTTAACAGTTAACCATTTAAATTATTCTTTACCTGTGTTTTTCATAGACTCCGATAGATTTATGCCGTAATGTCTTTGTTTAGTTTGATCTTTTTATTGATCTCCAAAACTACATTAAAACGATTTCAGACATACCTACCTAAATAACTACATAAAGCCCGTAATAACATAAGTATCTCGTAGGCCTCCGGACGGTGACGTCACGAGGCAGCACTTTGTCCTTGTATTAGAGGTGTTGTTGGAGTACCTCAACTTGCTTGTTAGGTCTTAATAACCTACTATGAAATGAACTTTACACAACCTGAACTACTTGAAATGAACTTTACAAAAAGGTGAACCACGATATACTTTTGACAAAACTTTTCCCCTATGGACTTAGCAATACTTTATTGAAACTACTTACTTCTTATCTCAGTCACATATATCAATTCGTAATATATCGAAGATTTAACTCTAAAACCTTTTTGGCAAAATCTGGCGTACCACAGGGTTCAAATCTTGGTCCATTGATTTTTTTTAATATTTGTCAGCGACCTACCCAATTCGGTTCTATCTGACAGCTTGTTGTTCGGTGATGAATTTAAAATATTTGGTCGTATTGAACAGATGTACTGAAATAAAAGATTTAGGAATTATTTTTCAACATAATTTTAGGTTTGAAACACACATAAACTATATAACTAATCAGGCCCATAATTTGTTAGTAGTTATTAAGCGTATTTCGTACGACTTTAAAAAATGGAAACTATTAAATATCTTTATAACTCATTCATCCGGAGTAGCTTCGAATACGGTTCAGTTATACGGTTTCCCCTAACGCAAACTTTCCCCTAAAACACAAAATAGAAACCGTATAGAACAAATCTATCGAGTATATTTAATTCATAAACTAACTATAATATTAACGCGGGCTACGTTCATTATGACCCAATCCGTTGAGATCTGCAAGTTCCACATTTTAACGACAGAAGAGTTCAGCACATATCTATGTTCCTCTACAAATTAATAAATATTTTCGACAATCGACAATCCTGCTATCTAAATTAAACTTTTTTGTTCCGGACCAGAGTTTACGTCCAAAACTTCTTGTGCTTAAAATAAATAGAACTTTTTCATTGCTGAATAGTATGTGTATAACTTCCTATCAACTGCAAGAGAAAATAACGGTAGGGATCTACGATACTAGCCAGCACATATTTCAGAAAAAAAGGAAACATGGAATTTTTTCAGTAACGTAAACTACCTATAGTTTTCGATTTTATTTTTACTATATTTAATGTATGTATGCTATGTATACTGTGGTTTATATTAATATTTAACACTTGTATATTCCTTACTCAATTGTATCAATTATATATGTATGTATAAATGTAAGAAACATGTATGTAACTGGGCGTACAACCTAGTTGTTTCTCAAATAAAATTAAAATAAAATAAAAAATAAGGTGCGGAATGAGACAGATCACATCTTGAACTATTTGCAGAGTAATCCCATAATTAATATGCTGCCACCGAGCTATGCTTAAAAGGAACATACAATAAATGTCGTACATCATCACAGTATTATAACCATGTAAGCCGGTCGAAGCATGCATTCTGAATAATCTCTTGCCTAAATTCCCTGAAGCTAAATTCGAATTAATCTGTTAAGCGTTTTAGTATATAAGGCGATTCAAAATCGGTAAACAGAAGACTGAAACAGTATATGCTGAAAATTATGGTAAATAACGTTGTATCTTTTTTAGATCAAGTCAATGGCTTTAGAAATCTATTCACATTTCTCGGCAACCAAATGAGGAATCGACATGATTTTTTAATGTGCATTTTGTAAAAACTCTCACTCGCGTCGCGTCGAATAACATACCTCTGTAGTATAATGAATACTTAAATAATGTAAATTTCGGCATCCCTATAAAACTCAACTTCTCAGAGTAAACTCATAATGAAGCTTCTGATATAATACGCAAATTTAAGAGAACAAACAGTAGCGATCCTACAATATTATTATAATTATATTACGACAATATTAATATAAAATTTTTAACAATTAAATATATAATCATAGTGCCCCTCACAAATCTTATCAATCTGTGCATTAGAGAAAATATTTTTCCAGATGTTTAAAAAGCTTCTAAAGTTATAACAATTTATTAAAAGGATTCTAAGGATAATCCGTCAAAATATCTGTCGTTAAACCATTTTTAGCCAAGTTCAGGATATCATATTAAATAACCTACCAAGTATTGTCTTGAATTCAGACTTTGTTTTATTTGCTGACGATACAACAAAATAAGTTAACATGTCAAAATTATTAACAAAATAAGTTAAATATGTCACTGATTTAGCTTTTAGTTCGGAGCAAATCTGTTGCCACAAAATGTTTCCAAAACAGAAATGTGGTTTTCACATTAAAAAATATGGAAAACATATGGAATACAATGACATTGGTGTTAGTAATAATGTAATTATTTTGAGAGTCTACTTTGACAAATAGCTCAAATTGGAAACACAAGCAAATTATGTATACTTGTAGAAACATTTTTAAAAATATATATTTATCTGAAAAAATATTACTGCATACCATGGTTTAGTTCATTCGGTTATTTCTTACGCTACCTTGATTTGGGGACATTTATTGCTAACAGCAGTTTTTAGTAGTCAAAGAAAAGCAATCAGGATCAGGCTTTAAGTATAGAGCTTCATGTGTAAGAGACAAAATATATTGGAAAGAATATGACTAGTTTTAGTTAATATTGATTTAAGTGTTTTGTTACATAAAACACATTTTTCATTCACTTTTTCTACATACTTTTCTACTTTTAAAATTATCAGCTCCCGCAAAATGATCCTATGTTTACCTCTCTTTAAAAACTCGATTTTGTATTTATCTGAAATAACCTCATTAAATATTTGATAGGCTTGAATAGAAACTTCAAAGAATAATTCAGATGGTTGTTTTAAAGCACCTCTTGTTACATTTTTAAGATATTCGCTAACCTCAACAGAATCATTTGCAGAAGAGTTGGTAAATTGTTGCCACATCGTCGAGCGCGGTGTTGCCAGATTGTGCAGTTTTTCCCTAGATCTAGGGATTTTTCAATATATCTGCACAATCGCTATTAGGAATTTGTGGAGACAGATTTTATTAGTTGGTAATTATAAATGATTGTTGTTGGTATTGCTAATGCTACTGATAGTGTTTCTAAACAATGTTTAGTAACCGCTTCCTTAATTTTAGGGTTATTTATTGCTTTGACACAGTGACACAGTTCTTTGAGATACACTAGACTTTGAGAAGTTTTATTTATTTTGAACTTATATCTTGTACCTATTTATATTAATCATATTTCTTACATCATTCAATGTTTAGTGTTATATATAACTATTGTTTTATGTATTATTGTATTATTTTTTTGTTTCTATGTATTGTACCTACTTACTATTGTTTTCATTATATAGGGCTACTAATTCTTTTTCTTTCAATATCATATTACGTTATGTAATTTGTTCATGCTATGAAATTTGTTGCTGTAAGAGTTTCTAGAGATACAATATTCTAAAAATACAGAATTCAATAACAGTAATAACATTAAAAACAATATAAGGCAACTTTAAAAATAAATAAATAAGAGATATTATTTATAAATTCTCATTAATTCTATTTATTCTCAGTCAAGTATTTAAACTTGCTGCTTGAAACAAAGTTTAATTATAATATATCCCAGACTTATGAATTTCTCTTATTGGGCAAGGCAATAGGGAAGATGGGTATCTTTTTAATTATCTTGTTAATAATTGTCTTAAAAGTATTTCGGAAGCTCCATTACTCATTCTAAGAAAATGATTACTTAGGTACCCTCTTTCGCGAACCCTTCAGCTAACTTCAGTTAATATTTCGACATTTACGATGTTATCGCTGGTACAGAAATAAACTTTCATGGGCCGTTGGCTGCTGTCTTTTAATTATTGGCTTTTTATTCGATAATACAGATGAAAGTACGAATAGGCCTATATCTCGAGTTTTACGATGTTATAGCAGGTCCAGAAATAAATTTTCAAGGGTTGTCTTTTAATTATTGGCTTTTTATTCTATAATACGGATGAAAGGAGGGATGTATTTTCATCTCGGGAACTATGGAATCTTTACCTGACTTGTTGGTCAACTCGGGAACTCGTCCCGAGATTAATGTAAAACGGGATTCCAGTAATTAGACCCTGGTTAAATAAGTAGAAAATTACTGGAAATAAAAAAAATCATCTCCTAATAGACCAGGGCCTTTGAAAATGTAAAAAGTCAAAAAAATAATAGTAGAATGAAACCCATTGAATAAGGAAGAGATCTGAGGTCCAGAAGTGGAAGGGGGTGGGTTTTTATGGGTAAAAAAACGGTTTATCTCGATTTCCGGTAAAACTACAAGTTCTATGGAAAAAAGTTAAATAGCCATAGTTGTAGATCATAAAAAGATCTACAACTTTTGTATTTACACTTTTTTCACATAACCTCAAAATTGATGTGAAAAATTCAAATAACCAGGTTTCTGGTTTTTTATTTTTATCTTTTACAAAATAAAATTTTTTTTAAAGAAATTTGGTGAAAACTTACCCCTTTATGTCCCAAACAGACTCTAACTTTTTTGATTTAAAATATTTATTTTTTCACCCTATTTTGAGAAAGTTGTAGAATCTTCTTTAAAATATATGCGTAGATGCCTATTTATTGCTATTTTAAGATTGTGGATGAAGAAGCAATGCAGACTGGAAATAATATTGTAGACGAAGACGGTGATGGTCTTGAAGATTTCGGAGATATACTAGAATCGGGAAGGTTTGTCGAATCTAGCGATGAAGAAATGCCATGAAAGAGACAAAAACTAATGGATAAGTGATTAGAATTCAAGATAAGGTATTTATAAATAACAAGATTAATGTATTTAAAAATATTATAATGAATAACGTAATCGAGAAAAACCGTTTTTACCCTTTAAAACTCCCGACCTCATATCGCCCGTAAATTAGTTTTCCTTTAATTTTTGTTATATTCTCTTCCTTCTCCAATGGGTATCATCCTACTATAATTTTTTTTGGATTAAAAAATTATCGACCCTGGTCTATAATTAATATGGGCTGCAACAATAATGTTTCATCATTATTTACTTTTTTAACGAGTTGGTGCGGTGCAATTATATATCGTAAATGATGGAGAAGTTACAATTCCTTGCGAGCCAGAGAGGAAACCCTATATTGTTGTTTTCCGGTCATAAGTATAATTAAAAAAAAAGAACAAAAGTGGATCTATTTTATGGGTGTGCGTCAATCGAAAAAATTGTTCAGGCAGTGTTACCACAAAGAAGTAAGTGCCTTTCTAATTTGATTTATTTTTTAAAAATTTTTCGTGCACAGTTTATTTATTTTTCTACCTTATTTCATATTTATTTATTTATTTGTTTATTTTTGTTTCGTCAATGATCAATTTGAACAAGAAGTCCGCCAGCATAAGTGCGTATCAAGTTTCGAACAAAATGTAGTTGATATATAGCTATACAAAAGGCTAAGAAATGAGTCCGAGAAGAATTAACTCCAATCACAAAAATATTTAGTGAAGAAATGAAACCTTTTATGGAGTCAGGTTTACAATTTGTTACCGAAGTATCAAATTTCCAAAGCAAACAATCTACATTGTACAGAGCAAGACATAAGACACTAGGTGTTGCAAATCTCAAAGCATGTAAGGATATTGTACTTCCAGAAAACCTTACAAGCGATTTTCTCTTATTTGATGATGGAGACAAGGAGAAAATTATGTGTTTTGCCACGCCTTCTGTCCGAAAAACAATAACTGAGATTGTTGAATTTATCAGAGCAACTACTTTTAAAAGTAGTTGCTCAAAGTAGTTGCTCAGTTTCTTATTTCCCACCAGATGTTCTCTATGTTCCAAGTGTCACCAGACTACGCAACCTCATACAGAACAAAACAATACTGGTATTGATATTCATACTGGTATTGATATTCATAATACATGTATCATAAGAGAGAAAAAAAAAGCTTATGAAACTAAATAATATGAATTATTATACTACAAAATTACAAAATCGAAACATATGAATCAGTCAAATAGGTAAATTATATCTGATTGGAGGTAAATTAAATAAAAAAATTGTAAAATCCTTTCGAAATGCATGTTACTACGATGGAAACTAAGTGTACTATTGAGAGTTGCAAATTTTGGTGGAATTATATGTAAAGGACTTCTTACAGTCAGAAATATTGTGCTTGGGAACATTATGTAGGTTTCGAAAACGTGTATTGCATCTATGAATATCTTCACCGCGGATATTTATATTAATTTTATGTATACGGCAGAAATGTGTAATAGGTATATAACGATCATTAAGTATGAACCAACTGCTTGAAGCTTTTCCGTATAATGTGATAATATTTACGTACCTTATAACAATACCTCAAACAACTGTTTTGAATTTTCTGCAAACTATCTTGATCTTTTTAAATTAGTACCTTAGTTTAAAAATTTAAATTAATACCTCTCGAGATGGTATAAATATTATGTAATTACGTAATTATCTTTACTAAATGCGAGTACATCCAAGGCAAAATAATCTGGCCATTTAACAAGCCGCTACTAGTTTGCTACTAATCGCTGAAAGAGTTAGAATTTATGAACTCTCAAAAAACGTTTAGTTTAGTTTAGTTTTGTTACTCTAGAACTGGGTAATAAATCTATCTTTCAGGATAAAGGGGATTTCCTGGTAGACAAAAGTAGTAAATTAGAGAAAAAGACGAAAACCTTGTTAAGAAAAGTTAGTGCTGCTGAAAGTTATACGTATACTTCGATAATGCATACATATTCAAACATGCGAACGATACGCTTAAATATGCTTATTATTAAATGTTCTGTGTAAATAGTGCTACCATATATATTGCCACAACTTTATATTGACTAGTAAAACAATCAGTTTTATCATTAATGATTTTGTGGGAGTGGATTTTCATATCAATTTTATGTTGATTTTTGTTTTATGTAAATATTTACGTTTCCGTTGTATGCAAATTGCTACCAATTGTTACCTAATGTTTTTTATTTATCTATACTACCTACTCATACTCATTTGTCAGTAAAATTATTTATCATATTATTTTATTGACAATATTATCTTAATATGTTATTATTTTGTTGACAATAAGTATAATTTACTTTGATTATTGCATTTTGGAGCATATATTGGTTTTCAACCCCTAGATATATGGAAAAGGATTATCCCACTACACTTCTGCATTAGTGGTATAAATATATTTCTTACATATTTTATGCTACCTGTACTACTACCTTTGGTAGCAAGTCCATTTTGTGTTAAAGGTTAGTGAATAAAGTAATTGCAATAAATTTTTGCATTTTTTTTTTAAATTATGGCGGGTGCGCCAGGGACATTGTTACGTTTACTTTTAGTAGTTAACGATTTGAGTATCCGAAATTTATTGTAGGTATATTTGACGGATAACATTGATTTTAAACAGTGACTACGCCTTCCCTATTGCATGTGTTTAGAAATTCAGGTCGGCATGTTACTTTTATTAATCGATTGCATCAATATTGCCACAGCGCATTTATTAGATTCTTTGTCATAAATCTTCACCAGTGCATATATGTGTCGCCTTATTGTTTTGTGAGTTACACATTGGCAGTTCTGTGACGCTAACCTAGGTCAGCAGATCTATGACCTAATTCCTGGGCGTTAACCTTTTTTTGCTTAATTTCTGAGCCGAACGCGTAGATGGCATAGTGGTTTTTCATCGTGTTAAATGTTTAAGTGATTTTCTTGGTTAAATAACGTAGTATGTACGTTCTCATATAATGGGATAATACAAAGAAATCATTATACATGTGTTGATATTTTAGATGAATATACATATACCACATTAGTGGGATAATATAACTTTTAACGTTGAGTTTTGTTTCTTGAAACCGTGTGTTCATATTTCATTTTGCCTACTTTGTGTTCTCTGTAACCTGCGTTGCGTTGAACACTCTAGAGTTAATTGAGGGACACACGATGCTATCTTTTCGAAGCCGTTTTCCAGCCAATTAAGTAAATTTTACCAGATATAGAGTCACTTAACCAAACTTTTTTTTACTTGTAACGAGAGTAACTTACCGGTCTGTGTTACAGATCTTCATTGTCTTTTGGCGAGTGTAAGCCATACCACCTTGTTCACCACGTTTTACACTACCTTTGGAACCACCTTTAGACCAGCTTGCTGAAGTCCATCGTCCCATGTAGCGTTGTAGTCACAGGAGACATCCACCTTACTGAAAGACTTGTTCCATATCACAGATAAGCTGGTTTTAAGAACATTTTAAAAGGGGACACACTCTGTTTGATTGACTTGCTATTGCTACGCTACGTGTGTATGCTTAAAAATACAAAATTATATTACGAGCCCTCAGCAAACGTTTGGGCAAGTGTCTATATGTCTATGTGTCTATACAATTTGTACATTAGACCTAGTAATAAGTCTACTGTGTGTATTATTTTTCTTTCCCCCAAGAATTACAGAAAGTGCCAGAAAGTAGATACGATTCCCAGGACAATTTGGGGACTAACTGACTTAGATGCGCATGGTCAGTGGCGTCCACGGGAATTTTATTTTTATTAAGAGCCGAGCTAGCTTAGGCAAACTTTTATTGCCCGCTTTAAATCGCTATTAAATGTACTCCAATGGGTAATAATATTGCTTCGTTGCAAATTATTTATTCATACCAACCTCATGATTTAAAGGTTCTAGTAGTAGCTCTCAATTTTTTTGCAAATGGGAGCTATCAAAGCAATATCGGTAGCAACAGATACTGCAGTGCGTTAAGCCTAGCGTTTATTATATATATATATATATATATATATATATATATATATATATATATATATATATATATATATATATATATATATATATATATATATATATATATATTCCTTTATTTAATTCGGGTTCACCTTCTAATGTAGCAATTAATGCCCTTTTTGAGGTCGGTTACAAATTGCCGTTTGTTCTCCATATTTTAATATAATTCTTTATTGCACTAGTCACACTTAATTTGCATTGTTTACAAATAATAATTTAATTGACCTAAACACAAAAAATTAACAGAAAACAGCTGGACACTTATGTTATGAAGTGTGACAACTGTCAAATACCATGCGTGAGTTGCCTGTTCCAGGTTTCCTATTGGCCGAGACAGAAAATTAATGATAAGTAATACGACATACGTCTACTTCTGGTTCTCAAACGAAATAAGATTCGGGGAGCGTTCAAGAATGCTACATGCAGTTCATGAGAATTTGTGTTGTGAATTTTTTTCTCATAGGAAACAATTCTCATGATTTCAAGAATCGGGTCTCTGTCCGGTTTCTTTTACAATTTTCGTAGTGTTCTCATCTCTCATTTTTCTAATTCTCTACCATGACTTAGATAATAGATTTAATATTACTAAATACACGACTTGTTCTCGTTTTTAATGTCCTTTTTCGATAGATATGAGTATATCCTGTGAGCCCCAATTAGGTATCTACTCTATCCATCCGACAGATCAAAGGAATCAAATATAAGGAATCAAAATAGAATATAGCAGTTAATGAAACACGATTGATTTATTTAAAAGATGATGAACTGATTAGATGCTATGATAAATTATGTTGTCAACATCTTAATAGAATTCGGTTATACAAGCTAATAATAAAATATAGTGAAACCTCAGATTAACTTGAGATTTAGTTGCGAGAGAGCAAAGCAGAACTGATGGATATAAATTATGCGCGAATATTTCTAATGGGGCAGGCAATTTATTGGATGGAATATGCCTTTATATTTAGCAGACACGCAACAGGATTACGTCTAATATATTTTTTCTATGAATGTTAATAAAAAAATTGTATTGAAACTAAAAAACCAGAACCAAGAAAGAAATATAACCATACCACTTCACGCTAGTGTGCTGTGTTCAATAATGTTGTTAGCTGTATTCCGACATTTGTAACATAAGTATAATATTAAAATCCGTCGTTGAATCTGTCAAGCTTTATCAGACAGTGAAGTAAACAATTTGAAATTTGATATTCGATTACAATTATACTTTACAAAAGAGGCATAAAGGAAATTAACTATAGCCATAATTATGATGCATAATTATATGATATTGACGATTTCGCCAATTTATTGAGACCCTTTGGAATTATATACAGGGCATAATAAGGAAACTGTTAAAAGTGGTAAAATATTTCGAAACCATTGTAATTAGGGAGCATGTTGATGGATTCTGATGGGCCTTGCGTAGATTAATAGGTTATTTTCTGCAGATTTTCTCTCGTCAGATGAATTTCAAACAAACGAGATTTTTTACATTGTATAACCCTGTATAATGCAAAAAATCTAATTTGTTGGAAAATTCATCTGACGAGGGAAAATCTGCAGAAAGTAAGCTGTCAATCTACGCAAGGCCCATCAAAATTGATTGAAGGCCCATTGAAGCTGAAGCGTTCTATCTGACAAAATATCAGTTTTTGATTTGAAGGCATATTTGTGACGCAGATATGTATCTACAACTGTTTTCTTATTTTCTTACGCAAGAACGTCCTAACTGCATCATAAAGGACTTTTTTATTATCACTTTTGTCCTATCTACCAAAAACAACATGAATACTAAGAAAGTTCATTTACCAATTAAATTTGTCCTAAATACGTAAATGGGACGTTTCAGTTTAGTAAAATTTAAAGATATGAAATAAAATTATGAAGCAGGATGTCCTGTCTGTCACTATTCACTATATTTCTGTTGCACAGTTAGGAGGAGAAGAGTATTTTATCTGTTCTGCATTCGAGGTCCAAAAAAGAAGAAATTAGTCATGCGGACTAGTATTCTTGTAAAAAATATTATGATCATAAAATAAAATACAGAAATGCCAAAGAAGAATATGTAAAAGACTCGGGAAAATCTGAAATAGATAACGAAATTATTCTCAGAAGATCTACCAAAAGTAATCATGCTACCTCCTGCTGAGATGTTGAAAGAAATAATTTTTGTACAGCGAATAATCGCTCTCAACGAAAATTTTGTCCCATTTGGAAGAGAAAAGCTACAAAACCTTTGGCAATTCTGTGGCATGAATGAGTGGCCAAACAAGTGGCATCAAGGAAGACAGAATTTCTGCGTTTTATACATGTTTTAAGAAAAATATATAACTATATTAAATATATAACCATATGGTCAGATAATTGTTCGACCACAATAAAAACTGGGCTCCATTTTCTTTTTTTACTTAAATAATAAATTGCAGTGAGGTAAATCTTAAACAACTGACAATAAAATATTTTGAGTCTGGCAATTGTCGGTCGATCATTTTTACCAACAGGCCATGAAAACAGTCATGGAAATTTTTGGTTATGATGACTTTGGGTACTGCATTGCATCTGCCAATGGTGGTAAAACTCACGTCAACATGAACGTAAGGCAATTCAACAATTGGATTGATCTCAGTTGGAAATTGGCCATTTTTTCCAGAAGCAGCTTTGACTTCAAATACAAAATGGGGTATGACCATGAACACTATAAAAGGCTTGATTTTCTTGACAATAAAATCATTAAAAATGGCATTCAAAAGCCTCCTGAAAGTAGATGAAAGTCGTGAAAATACAATAATTTCAAATCTAAAACCAATAATCTCAGACACTATTACAGTTACTGGAAATACCTAAATGTTAATTGTGAGGTATCCGAAGACGAACCAGAAGTAAACCGAGTCAGTATACCTATTATTATTATTTTTATTATTATAATAAGTGTAAAACTTTTGTTGTGAATGTGCATTTTATGCCGGAGATTCCTTTTTTTAAATTTATCGTTATTTCAAAAATAAAAATATTATAAATTGTAACGCTGCTGTTCTTCTGTTACTTCTAAATTTGCTGAAGCTTTTAAATTAAAAAAAATGTATTTATTATTATTGTCCTATGTCCAAGCTAACAAAAGTCGAAGTTTTGGGCAACTATGATTTAGAAATTATATGTATTGATTGATATTGCTTAACGTTAACCTATGACAAAATTTCATTCCTTTTGAAAAATATTTACATAGTGAACAATATGAGAACAGAAAATCGTTAATATCTCAAAACTTTACTCAGGTCAGATAAAACGTTTCAGCTTAGCAGGGCTCTGCTTCTGTTAACAAAAAAGTTTCGCATAAAAGTTATAGGCACCGACTTGTAGTATCGTCGACTATCAACTTAATATACAGGGTGTCCAAAAATTGCGTGATAAAAAAACCTCTGTCTCTTTTAATGGAACATCCTATTTTGTTATGGCAGATTTTACACATTTTTGATATATCCCACGATCGATTGATTTTCATTTGTTTTTAGTACCGTTGTGTCGGGTTATTAAACATTTTTTTACATCAATATGAACGGAGTATCGAACCTCCCATTAAAAAAAAGTTCAGTTCACCCTGTATATTGAGTTGATAGTCGACGATATACTACAAGTCGGTGGCTACAACTTTTATACGAAACTTTTTTCCTAAAGCTAACAAGCAATATTCAATCAATAATCCTGTACAAAGTAAAAATCATTATTTGTTAGAAAATTCATCTGACGGGCGAAAATAACCTACACAAGGCCCATCAGAATCCATCAACGGGTTTCTAAATTACAATTCACACTATGCTTGTTTCGCCCTATATAAAATATCAAAGAGCTTTAACAGATATTGATGAAGGTATGGATTTTAACTAATTTGCTATTCATAATAGGAGACGAAAAATGTTGTTGTAACAAAAATGCATACTATTAAATGTTTGCTATTTTTGCACTACTTTATTTTACACACTATATAATAATAATAATTTAATTTTTTCTTAGATTGTTCTTTCATGTAATCTAGAATTAATTATAATCTACATGCTGCAAACCGCATAAAAAAGTAAATTAAAAAAATGTCTTTGCTGAACTTTCATTGACCACTTTATATGGAAATAAATGGTTGTATGGAATTACAACCGTTCTTTGATCATATCGGGTTAGTTAATTATATCAATTTTCACGAGTTAGCGGTACTCTGTGGCTATTTATTTGCCATAAATACCAAAACAAATTAACGTCAAGCCAGCGAAATAGAAAACAAGAAAGTTTCTATAAGAACAATTTACTCTTCTGGGTAAGGCAATTATTTTTAAGGTTATAGGCCATTTAGAAAGCTTTTTTCTTGACACAAACGTTTTATCTCTATACGCGAGTTCTGGGTAATTTTAAGGGCTCGTCTGCCGCCGCACCGACATGCCCCTATCCTATCTATGTTTATACAGACTTTAGCTGCGCATTTAAAGACGTACACCTATGACAAGTTATTCGGGAGAGCTTTAAGAGGGATTTTTAGTACCTCTAACATTCTTTAATCTAACAAAATGAATAAGAACCGCGCGTGTTATTTTATAATTATAAATCCGTATTAAATATGGCATATAAAATTTAATATTAGGCGTGCCTAGAAAAACTACAGATAGAGCACAGTAATAGTAGAAGACAAAAGTATTCACAAATAAAGAAATTGAAACGTTCATTACTCAAGCAACAGATCTCAGGCATACTTGATGAATAATGTACGTTTATAATGTGAGACATTTCAAATTAGCTAGATATTTAGTTTTACATAGAAAAAACCGCAGTTGCCACATCTAAATTCCGCAAACTATAGATACTATAAAAAAGTCGTATATATTATTTATGAATATCATAAAAGAATTACAATTGTGCATACAATAATATATTATAGGCCAAGATGTTGTCAATTTTACATTATTACAATTTTATATTATAGGCCTACAATTTTATATTATTGGCCAAGATGATGCCATTTTTACATTTATTATCGTCTACTTTAATTATGCCGTAAACATGTATTTTTATAGTTGAGAGCGGCAAAGCCGCTCTATTGTAGACCCAAGGCCGGATATGTTAGCAGTATATCTCTTTTTAACTTATTGGAACAACGCGCCGTCTGTGTTTAGTTAAAACAGTCGCAACCGTTCGCCTCTCTTGCATGGGCGGGTTTGCGGAAATTTCGCGCGTATTCTGTAATCTGTAACGGACATCGCGACAGGGATGGATTATCTTCGAAAAATAGAAAAGTTTCGAAACGAAGGGCGGAAAATTTATTACACTGACGAATCATGGGTCAACGAAGAACATACTGTACCAAGCTGCGATTGAGGGCTGGACAATTGACGCATGGAGTTACATTGCTGAGATTACCTCCTTACCATTGGGAATTGAACCCCATTGAATTGATCTGGGCGTAAGTAAAAGGGGGATTGGCGAGAGTGAATCGGACTTTTAAATTAGCTGACGGAGAGAGACATCTTCGAGGAGCAATGGCAAATGTCACAGCAGAAAATAGGCAGAAGTGTATTAATCACGTGATGAAAGAGGAACAGATAATGTGGGATAAAGATTTGGCAGTTGATCAAGCCATACAACACATTGTGATTAATATTGGAAATGGCGACAGCGACAGTGAAGATTAAGTGGAAAGTGACTGAAAATAGTGATATCAGTGATTATAATATCATTAAATAGTGTCATAGAAAATAGTGGTATTAATTACATGTTTTTTAGGTATGTATTAAGGTATTAAGATGTAAGGTATTAATGTATTTTTATTTTTTGTCGAGAATTTTTTGCTTTATTCTGAAATATAGGTATATTTATTTTGTTTTTATTTTTTGTTGAGAATTTTTCTGCTCCATTTTGGAATACATATATATATATATATATATATATATATATATATATATATATATATATATATATATATATATATATATATATATATATATATATATATATATATATATATATATATATATATTTATTTTATTGTTTTTATTTTTAGTTGAGAATTATGTGCTTTATTTTGGAATATATGTCTATTTATTTTTTCCTTTTTAAAGTTTGTTTTTCACGGCTACTAAGCTGTTTCTACATATTTATTTTTGTTTCTTGTAGAAAATATGGACAAAAAATCATATTATTTATACGTAATAACTATTGGTTATATATTTCGCAAAGTATTGATGTCTATAATATAAATAATATTCAAGAAAACGGTTCAATTTTGTATAAAATATGACGTATTATGTAGTGAACAACATGGATTTCGAAAAGGTATTCAATCTGATAGATCATGCTTTGCTTTCAGAAAAACGAAATAAATATGGTTTGCGCGGGAAACTTAGTGATTGGTTGATTTTCTAATTGCTCTATGCGAACCCTAAGTTATGATAGAAACATTGACATGGTATAGAACATGAATGGACATCGCGAAGTGCCTTATATAGCCCGCGGATTGCTCCTTTGCGTACAAAACGCGTTCGAATTGACGTGTATATTATTTGGGCACTTTTTGAAAGCTCTGCTGCATACTAATTGCAGTAAAACTTAGACCGTTTTCTCATGAACGTCTTTTCTATCGTGTAGGAGTTATCTACTTATGAAGGAGCGTTCAAGGTCACAGCTCTAATTGCTCTATGCAAACCCTAAGGTATGATAGTAACATTGACATGGTATAGAACATGGCTGGACATCGCGAAGTGCCTTATATAGCCCGCGGATTGCTACTTTGCGTACAAAACGCGTTCGAATTAACGTGTATATATTATTTGGGCACTTTTTGAAACTCTGCTGAATATTAATTGCAGTAAAACTTAGACCGTTTTCTCTTGAACGTCTTTTCTATCGTGTAGGAGTTATCTACTTATGAAGGAGCGTTCAAGGTCACAACTCTAGGTGCTGTATGAGAACGATAAGATATGGTAGTTACAATGGCATGGTATAGAAAATGGATAGGCATCGCGAAGTGTCCTTAATAGCCCACGGATTGCTGCTTTGTTTACAAAACGCATTCGAATTTTTGTGTATATCATCTGGGCATTATTAGGCAGCTCTGCTGCATGCTAATTGCAGTAAAACTTAGGCCGTTTTCTCATGAACGTCTTTTCTATCGTGTAGGAGTTATCTACTTATGAAGGAGCTTTCAAGGTCACAGCTCTTTGTGCTCTATGCGAACCCTAAGATACGATAGTAATATTGACATGGTATAGAAAATGGATTGATTTTTGTGCTTTGAGTTTTATAATGGTTTTATAGGGGATTAATTACATTTTGTTAAACAAGTTTGTACTGTTTTTAAAAAAATCATAGCAACCTTAGTTGCTATTTTAAAAAAATATTGCAGATTGCAATGTTGTTTTAAAAAATCTATATTTTCCACAAAATAAAGATAGAAAGATAGAAGAAGATGTTAATAATAGATTTAGAACAATTTACTATTTCGCCACTCCACAGTGTCTTGAAGTTGTGGTAAAAAACATATTTATGTTTAAACCTGTATATTATAAACGGACATATTTACGGCTATAATTATATTTTCTAATAAATAGGCATTTATTAGATATTTTTATGTAGATATTTAGTTATATTAGATATTTTATGATATTTAAATGTGATTTAAAATTCTCCATTAATTTATCTACAATATTCTTCAAAATTCGTTTAAATCCGACATCAAATAAAGAAGTTATTGGGGATTGAAATTTATAACAATTATTGTGTGGGGACGATTATTTTGCCTGTGAGGGTATTATGTTTATAAAATTATCAGATATAAATATTATAGCCTTGGGCCCTATTTCCTACGGCTGTGTTTGTATAATTATCTCTTTCGAAAATATATTTTTGAAATTTTGCAGTGAAATATTCGATATGAAATTATTTAGAGTTGACATCAGAAGCAACGGCCTGCTTCTACGGACGCCATTACGTATTATTTAACTTTGTTATTAATAAGTGATAGGTATTTCATTTGTCTAACATGTTATACAATCATATGATAGATAATATGCAGTTACAGCTTTGCCCCAGAAACTTAGTGATATCGTATATAGTATGTCGTTGTAATTAATAAAGGGTATAATAAAAGGTACTAACAAAAACAAGGGAAATGGATTTATTTTTATCAAAAACAAGAAAAGGAACCATAGTTAATACAAAATTCTAAACAATACTTATAATAACACTTACATATATGTTAAATACTCATAATACTATGTTTATGTAATATATGTTCCAAAATTAAATATCGATTCTTAACAATAAAAGTAAAAGTTACGGGATTATATGCAAACAAATGTATATCGGAAATGAACTGTCGTTTGATCTTAATTTACTCCAAAACGGCTGTCACAGAAAACGATCCTTTTTTCTATGACAGCTGTTGTGCATTTACAATTTGTCGCTCAGCAGCAAGGTTTTTACTGCTGCAGTAAGATTAAGAACCTTGTACGTCTCAAATAATGAATTTGAAAGGAAATAGAGCGAATTAGAAATATTGACGTGAAGGAGCTATGCAGATATAACCACGTGGCATACATATTTCATTTTCTAAAAAGTGCAGTTAGGACCTTGTCGTTCTGGTACAGCTGGTATAAGAGCCTAACGGTGTCCCTCAGGGCTCTGCTCTAGGTCCCCTTCTTTTTATACTTTTTGTCTATCTGCCAAATGTTGTCGAGGATGGTTCATTACTCATGTTCGCAGACGATAATTCTCTTTTGAATTAAAATAATGACAATCTCTTGCAGAATGTATTTTAAAGAGCTGCAAAAATTGCCAATTATATGCATATCTAATATATGTCGGAATGCGTATCTAATACATGTCTAATATATGTCGGAAATGTTAGTGCTTACTAAAACTAACATTGACAATTATATGTTGAATAACTTTAACCATACTATACATACGCGGTCAATATAATTTGTTAATTTCTACACATAATTTGTGACTATATGAAAAGAGTCCTAAATTTATGGGCTTTATACAATAAGTTACCAAATAGTATGACAAGTAAATTTAAAAAATTTAAAAACTGTTATACTTACATAAACTTTTAATCGATATGTTTTACAGTGTAGATGAATACTTGCAACATACATTTTAAATTTGTGTTTGGGCTATTGGTGGGTTATATATTTGGTTTTTGTTTAATATTACTGTTTTACTTATATATTATATTGTATGATTAATTGTTTATCTTATAGCTACATTATATACTCTATATTCAATATTTATACTTTGGTCTCCTCTTGGACGAGTTCCACACCATTGTAACTTGGTCTAATGGACAATAAATATATTATTATTATCATTGATGGTACGCCTTAGATTATAACTCTTATAACTTCACAATCCGTGGGTTTGCGAAATAAATGAATATAATCTTTATTTTAGATAATTTCTTTATCTATATTTTCTGTTACGTGCAAAATTTCCCTAAAGTACACCCAGACTGAGTTACTTGCATTTTTCCAATATGGACATGGATTTTTCAATATGGAAAATATGGACATGGATTTTCCCAATATGGCGGCAAAATCCGAGATCGACAGACAGTGCAAATTTGGTAGGTCATTAAAAACATCAAAATAAACAGAATAAATAACATTTATTGCAGCTTGTCCTCATTTATTTCCACCTTCTTAGGTATTTGGGTCAGAGTACATACTCGCATGGAACGACAGCCTTTATAGCCGAAACAGTGAGGGTGAATACGGTAATTGTAAGGTCAGGACGTAGTAGGACACTAAATCAAAACCGACGACAGGTATTGTTTGTTAACGATCATAATAATTATAGGCGAAAAGATAGAGAAAAACACTCATAAGTAATGCCAAGATAAATAATCAAATGTTACAATAAATATTTTTATATGGTTAGTATATAAATTTCTTAAGCGTATAAATATTATAAATAATTGTGTATGTCGAAAGGAAATATGCACACAACTCATCATTATACATCTACAGATACTCCAAAGTGTTAAGGGGATTGGGCTTGGAAGTGGATTGGTCCCTGGTGAAACGTTACTAAACCTTTTATTAAAAAAGTTTACCCAAAAATTGTACTATGATATTTAAATAATACTGGTGCTCGCGCCTTATCATAGTCTACCTATATCATATTTAATTTTATTTGTTAATTGAAACACATTTCATTAATTTCAATTATGAATTTAAGCACACTTGTGTTGAATTATATTCTAAGTAGCCATGAGACCTCTCAAATGATTAGGAGCGCAAGTGTCTTATGTAGCAACGAAGTGCAAGAACCAGCGACGTGATCTGTTCTCTAATTTGATAATCAGTTCGGGGAGTATCTATCTAACTGAAGTGAGACTTCGTCCAACAAATAAGGATATGTTACGTGTCTAAATCCCTCCTTGATCTTTTCCAGACAGCAAATGTCCCCCGTTCTTTGATATTAGTGTGCCGCTAGCTGCGAATAAACAATTCATCTTAAAACTTTCATTACAAGGAGTAGCTTGTAATTACGGAGCTTCCATATTTCAAAACTTATTAGATTTAAAACATTAAGCGAAGAAACGCACGCTATTAAACAATTAGTCTATTTAGAGTAGTGTAAGTTAGAGCTATTCGCTATTCGCATTAAAATATTGTATCTCAAAAAGTTCTGTTAATAATAATTATCTCTTATACTCGTTTAGTTTACCGAGACGGGTAGAATATGACTGGATCGATAGGCATGAATATGTGTCGGGGTTTCACCTGGTTGATGCGGCTTTTCAGGTTTCACTCATTCCTGAACTGAATGGTCGTTCGTATGCCCAACCAAGGCATAAATGCGGGTAAGAGATACAATTGTCGGAATTGTGTTAAAACATGCCAGTGCACAATTGTATTTGGAAATTTGAATGTACATAACATAATATCATAGTATCAAGTAAAATATATAATACGAAACTCAAGTCGCACACAAGCGTGGCAAATTTAATAGTGAGGGCAAGTCGTATCGTGGATTCAGTGGGGCGTTCTTAAAGAAATAAGCAATAGTGCCTGACGGTCGCCAGTAGTGTAGTTAACCGCTAGGAGGACTGGGGTTAAGACTATACCAGCAGGCAAGAAATAGTAGAGTAGTATATATTAGTGCAATATATATATATATATATATATATATATATATATATATATATATATATATATATATATATATATATATATATATATATATATATATGTATATATATATATATTATATATATATATATATATATATATATATATATATATATATATATATATATATATATATATATATATATATATATATATATATATATATATATAATATATATATATATATATATATATATATATATATATATATATATATATATATATATATATATATATATATATATATATATATATATATATATATATATATATTGTGATGTTTGAATATTAGAAAACTCTTTAATACCCCACGTTGGTTGATCATTGTAATGATATGAATATTTATGAAAGCCCTACTGTTGGGATGATTAATTGTAATGTTTATGAATATTTATGAAAATGCTCTTAACGTTATTTTTTTTATAGACTTGGTATAAAATGAGACAATGTAATGCAATATAAGCTGATGCCTGATAAGCTTACAGGATACTTACACTATTTCTTCCCTATTGAATCGTTTTTGTTTATGGGCGCCAGTTCTATGAACACTAATTTGTATTATTTTAAATGATCACTTAGAACATGAGTACTATGTCGTATTAGATTTAGGGGTTTAATTGGTTCTGTATAAAATTTTGTGAGACTAAATTTTTCTAAAATGAAGCTACTTTCAAATAGTGAATTTTAAGATACTATAATATTTTATTAAATCTATAGAATGTTGCCAAATCTCAAACTGCATGATTTAAAGTTTCCTGAAAAGTTTCAAGACGAACAAGAAAGAATAAGTAATTCATGTATATGATGATGTTTATTGTAATATATTATGATCATAAACAAACAAAATCTGAAACCTTGTTACTACCCTACGCAAACCTACGTGACTTACTTGTAATACATAGACCAAGTCCTCTGTCACAATGTATCTTAAAAACTAGCAAAGCTTGAAATGGTTGTTACCTTCGAAATTTATGTTAATCCCTTTTTATAATTTACGATGCACAAAACTTTTCACTATACTCGACGACAGACACTGGCTTGATAACGAACTAACAGGTGCTGCTGGGCTATGGTGGTGTCATCTAGTGGATATCGCCGTACTAACTCATGTTAACTAACTAAGAAATATTAAATGAATAATTATTAAGGCTAAAATAATAAAAGGTAATAAAAAATGAATGGTGAAAAATCGAGTTAAGGTTGCATTATTAATTGCAAATCCTCCTCAAATTAATTAAATAATTATTGATCCTAAATAAGGAATTGCGGATAGTAAATTTGTGATAACAGCTGCGATGATAGCTGGAACTTTAATGATGTTATATCTTCTCAAACTTTTTATTTCGACTTCTGCGTATATACTTGCTCCACTGGAGTTCTTACTTATTTAGCACAATTTTAACTAATTTAATTTTAATGAATTATTAATTTTTATAAATAATATTAGCGTGGCTGTTATTCCTTTGAACGCCTTAGCTGAACTCTCCAAAATTGTTATACGTAACCACGGATATGTAGTATTGCAAAAACCTCTGCATTTCCTGGTTACAATCCTTCTTTCTTGTTGTTATGATACAATCTGACAAATCAGATTGATGGCAGTTATTTAATTTACTTAATTTTACATAAAAAACTTTCAATTTGAACTTGACTTGATCTAATAATATCATATGATTCATTCTTTGTTGTTAAATTTCGTGTATCTGTTCGGCGTCATCTTTACATTGCATTTTGCTTCTAGAATATAAACTCTCGAAATCCATATTGAGATTCATGCTTTCGCATTAATCTTGTAATCCTGACATAGTTTATTAATATACTCGATATTCTATAATTATTATGGGAACTTGTCTATTGCGATTATGCCTGAGATAGATTTTTGCGCCGATAAATAATTTAGATATGATGATATTAAGTTCTGATCAATCAGGCGCGTAGAGACAAGACAATGTAGAATACCAGTTAATAGAAATTGAAAATAAAATTGTAATTATATGTATATTAAATTTAATATAATTTATTACATGTTAATATGTAGATATATACTTATCATGCGGTGTCATCATGTTGTTTATCGTGTCAACCTAGCCGTGGTTGTAATGATATTCAATAAAATGATACACAAGATGTGCCTGTTGATTTTGATCAAATGCAGTCATGATATATCTTTATGGGTCTCTTAGGTGTATGGGTAGATAACCAAGTAAATATTACTATAAAATGTTTGCACTGGTATATAATTATACTCAGTCAACATTTTAGGTTTCTCCAACCGTAATAAATGTCTATTACTATTTAATCTGGAGGGGGTATTTAATATTTAATCATGGCATAGTTCTGAAAGTTGCGTTTGTAGTATGGTCGTAATGAAATGAGAGTGCATATAAATCTTTTTCAAAGGAAAAAAGAAGAAAATTAAACGAGATGATACATATTCATTAAAATATTTACTTAATTTATGTAACTGTCGCGTGCTATTATAGTAGCTTACGAAGCAATTTATTCTATTTATATATTTATACAATTAGCAATAGATTACGAAGTGGAATTAAAAATGAAAACTCACTATTCGTATGTTTGGATATACAGTATACACAGAAACGATTCATGTAGCACAAGTAGTCTTTCGCCTTTATTGAGGCACCTCAAAATAATGTACGATCTAGAATACAATGAAGAAAATCGTATGAAATTTATTAATATAATCACAAATTAACTTTCGTTATTAACAAAATCATTTAAAGCAATTTTATGAAGAACAAATAAGCCTAATTGGACCCCCTCTGAGGCAAGAGTGCTGATAGCTCTAAAGTGATCCTTCATTTAAAATAAAACTTTGTGTTCATAGAACTGGCGTCCAAAATAAAATAAGAAGGATTCATTAGGGAAGTAGTAAGAGTAAGTATCCAATAAGCAAATTAAATATTATTTCTCTATCATAGTAGTCTAGCCAACGTAGGGCATTATGTTAGACACATAAATGAAATATCTAAATTGAGTAGGGTCACACTTTGTGAGCTTATTAGGTTATTGGGTTTTGATTTTGCACGATCTGTTATTATTATTATCCGTTTATGTTTTTCATTTTAGCTACCAGCTAGACATGTTTATTTGCTTTTGTTTTTATTAGGATTTGTATGTGGGCTTGTCCCAATAGGTATGTCAGTTGGTTGCTGGTAGTGATAAGCGGACTTACGTTTTCACATATATGATGAGTTGATTGGATGCAGAGAAGATGAGGTAATGTTGTGAGGGAACAGTTGGATGAAATGTGGACGGTCTGTAGTGAAGCCGGATCGTACATAGTTTACCATTTAATTATAAGCAATGCGCAGAACAGATTCACCCTGTAACTAACTTCTAATATACTTGGATGCTTGATATGGCATCGACGCCGACGTCCGGTCGTGCTTACCTTTAGATACTTTAGAAATATTAATAGAATCACATGGCCACGTCACGGAATCCTTAATTATTTCATGAATTGCTTGCTTCTCCTATTAGAGGGAGTCATGAATAAAGACAATTATTAGTCAATAAACGGCACCTAATATGAATCGGACGGGTTAATGATTAGAACGAGAATCATAAATACAGGACAGGAAATGAATACTTAGATGTCTAGACATTTAATTTGCTCAAATAGAGCAAACATATATTGAACAAAAGTCTTAGAGATAAACAGCGACACTTATGTAAAGTGACACTTATGTACAGATAACTAAAAAAATAGCAACTGATTCAGGAATGTTTTCAAAAATATCTAATTAATAAATTAATAGTTATGACTCCAATTTTGGATAAAACAAACGATTGATGAGTCCGACACCATATTGCAGATATCGGACTCGATAATCGCTGATGAATATTGTTACGTTTCTCGTAACTTTTTGGGCTAGGGTTAGTTTTAATAAAACCACATTCTCTCACTACAAGTAACTTATTTATTTATTCATACCTTTACTTTGACATCTTTGAGGAACACCTATCACTATTTAACAAATTGATATTACTTACATTATTCCTTTCACTAAATCTACTCCCATGGCTTCAGGAGATATGTCAACTTGTCTATCTCAATTCTCAAAAACCCACTGACTCACTTCTTCCTAGCTTGGGGGAGATAGCCCCCAAAAAACCTTCCATTTCCTATTTTCTTGCCACCCGGGGATAAAAGCAAGTTTAGCAGATTCACTATTCAAATAAGTTCAATATTTTCTACTTCCTTTAAAGTTCCATTCGAAATATCTTTACTCAGCAAATAAACTGTACTTACTAGCTAATGCCAATAAATGATATAAGATACCTTACATCGTTTATAGCATCCGGAATTTATTCATTATTAATATGGAACTTATTTTACTTTGTAAAATTTTATAATTATTATGCATTAATTTACTATACAGTGTGTTATCTAATTTGTTGCCAAAATATGTTTATTTTAATATTTAGTTATATTTGTGACAATATATAAAAATTAATGAAGCAACACCATTTTTATCACTTTTGTAATAATTTCCAAAAAGGACAATGTACTGAGAACTATGTTATTTTAGGGAGGAAATTAGTTCCTAATGAAAGCTAAATGTTTCTAAAATACTAATTACCAGAAACAAAAACAAATCGTCATATAGAGTCGAATTAACAATAAAAACAGCATAACTGCACGTGCAATTGCTTAGTAGTACATCGCAAGTTAACAACCCATTGGCTGAGATGATATAAGCTGAAGCAAATAATTGGGGAGAAATTATTAGTTTCAGTCGGTAAGGAAAGTAACTTTTAAAAGGCAGTTATTAAAATAATCACAGATCGCTCTAGAAATATAAAAAACAATCCAAATTTGATAATATTCTTATTTTTATATTAAATACTTACATAAATATGTCTGACTTTGGGTCAGTGTATTAATTTGGGACCTACCTATCTTATCATGAAAAATCTAAAAACTGGAAATCAGAAATCAGATAGGATATCGTATATCTGTGTTATTATGATTAATGTTTGTGTGCATGGAATTAATCAAATATAGGCATATTTTATCTGAAACCTACAGCGATTTTAACATTTTGTAATTACTTCTATTTAATTTCTATTTGATACATAATTCAATTTATTCTATACATAAAATTATAAGGACAATTTTTCGTTTTTATCCGATATAGCGAATATAAAAAATGTACATTAACTTTTAAACTTAATTAATATATAATGGAATTTCGTGGTAGAAACTCTTCTGCAATGAAATTCTAAAAATTCAAGGTATCGATTAGCAGAATATCTGAAACTGAATCAGAATCATCAGAGCGACTATATCAGAAGCGAATATCAAATATGCATGGCTTCCGCGTCACTGCATTTATTTAAAAATTATTGAATTAAATGGACCTCTCACACCTAGTGCACTTTAGTTTCACGTTCAACTTCTTCTTTTGAAAAAGGATGCTTTACGATTTTTCACGATTTACTTGCCCTGCCAACGATGCCATAACTTGACTAATCAGAAAAACATAATTACAATCATCTTATGTTCAGAACAATGAATGTCTTTACATTTTTTTCTTCATTGTAACATGGGAACTTTTTGAAAGAAAACCATAATTAAGCGTAAATCTAAATATTTTATAACTTCAAATATGTCAGACCCCGGTTTAATCGTACTTAAAACACGCTATAAACTGTCAATTACGAAGGTTACCTTAATACCGAGATGATGGTATAAGAAATTTTAATGTTTTGTAGATAGTTTACTGCCATTTGTCTCAATACACTAATAGTAATAACATAAAACGGTTTGCAGCTGCTTGTTATTTCGCAGTTATAGCATGTATGAAGTAGGTGGCGCCACATGTCATTAGGAAATAGTTTTCTTTGCTGATGTTATATAGATATTTATTTTAAGTATGGATATGTAAGGATTAACAGGAAACGTTATACTTTATCCACCGCGTCATAAAATATAACGTTTCTTTAAAAACAGTAATATCATAACAATTTGCTGGCGCCCCTTGAGCGCTTTGAATATCCACGCCATCTATACGAGGGAAGCGGATTTCCCATTGTGACGCTCTCACTTTCGGTGTAGAGTTTTTTTATCGAGCGGCAATATCTTTTTCTAGTGTTACGCCACAGGGTTCGTATAATAACTGGTTCTGTCCAGAATCCAAATATACTTTAATAACTCCCAAACACAACAAGTCATAACCGTTTACCATGATAAATTACTACTGAACACTTTTAATTACTTGGTTGGCCGATTTTTACTTGACCTTGTCTCTAAGAGCGTTTAAACTGAACTAACTAATGTAGCTGGCCTTTATATACTATTTTCAAGGTTTAGTCGAGGAAATAAAGCAATGAACTTGAGCAGTAAGATGGATCATTAATGCGGTTTGTGCGTTCGATTGGTGAGAGCCTCTACAAACTTTCTGACCTAAATTGATGAAAAAATTTATTTTTTGGATACAAAAATATGCAATTTAGAAGTGCATCTCGAAAAGACTGTAAATAAAAAATTTACAACTTGGTAAATATTGATGAAAATGAGTCCAGTTTTACTCGTTTTCCTACTACAGTTTTACTACTACTCGGGTTCGCTGAACACGAATACCACGACGGAAACGGTCTCCGAGGTACTGTTACCCTAGGCACCGGGTGATGCCTAAGGTAACAATGCGGTCGAACACACGAAACCGCATTAAGATCCATCTTACTGCTCAAAAAATCGATAGTTGAACAGTTTTGAGTGCCTTATTTTCCGACAAGTTCTGGGAACTTCTAGAAGCTTCTCTATTATTCCATCCCATTGTAATTATTGTTCAATCATTGTTCTGTACCACTTTTCCCTATAGGCAGTTCTATAGGGATATCGAATAGCTTCTAGTGGAGATGGTCAGAAATTCCAGGGGTCACATCATGCACAGATAGACCTTCTATTACCCTATCTAAGGAAGTACACAGGCTTATCGTTATACCTATCTTATTCATCGCAAAACTAATGACACAGTACGGTGTTCTATTACCGTATACAAACAAGCCTTCCATATATGTCAGCATCATCAGGGATGATGGGGACTTAACTCCCACTAATCTAATTAATAGACTATTTGCGATGGATGTTGTTCTCATGAGGCCTGTTATAAGCTGGCCGTATTACTACATATTTGCATTACATTAATCATGTTCAAATCGAAGCATAAATACCATAGGGCGATAGAAATGAACTACCACGACATATTACTCCTTAATTTTATTATATCCCAGATTTTCATTCGCTTTATACGCCATCCCGTAAAATTAGTTTTACTGCCATCTGGGAATCTTTATGGTTTCGTTATTCACCCTCAACAAAATACCAGATCCTTCGTTTCGCTTCCTCTGCATGTCTATTTTTTTCGGTCTTTTGACAAATTGTTGCTGTCCTTAAGATTTCCGTTTAAGTGGGCAGAGAAAAAGCCGAAATTGAGGAACACAATTACACTGTAAATCTGCTTTAACGTGTATTTGTGTACTTTTTACATTTATAAATGTCCCCTGCACGTAAATGTAATATGTGTGAAATATGCATAGTCATAATACATTATAAACAGAAATATGCATGAGAGCAAGGCGTTTTACGAAACATAGAAGATATTTTATATTATCTACAAAATAATATACAGTGTTTACGAAAGTGTGTGCCATAGTTCAGGAATATGATCATTGGAAGATAATAGGGTGATTTAATGAAACTTTTTTAGTACAATTTTACAATATACAAGTATAATTTTAATTATATTCAGCCTCGTCTCATAAATAAATGATATGTAGTACCTCCGCCTCTGGCGTGAATATCCACACTTTTTAAAATACCGAAACTCCCCACCTCTATTACAATACTCACCTCATTATCCCTATTTATCAGTCTTCGTTTGTGTGCAAGAGTATCCGCACGTCGTCCGGTCGCGCAAATTCTTGCAGTGTATTATAAAAATATATTTATTAGAATCATGCCTAAACAATCAACACAACGAAAACGTCGTCGAAGCGACAGTCCGTCTAGGGCTGATTGTACTTCTGGAGTTTTTAAATTGTTAAAAAGAATAGAATCCAGGTTAGCAGCGGTTGAACGTAAGCAAAAACGTCCACGTTATGTTAGCGAGACGGGTAGTAGTAATGACGGTAGTGAGAATGGAAATATTTCTATGGTTTCGTCACGTGAGAGCGCCGCCGGGGAAGACTCCTCGGAGGGGGAACATCGGCGTACAACAGCTGATGAATTGACAAATACAATACGTAAGTACATATAACCTTTTTAATTCATTGTTATAGAGAGCTAGCTGTGTTCATGATTTATTCTGTTTGTGACAACAGATAATGATTGTTTTTCTGTTGGTATACAGAACAGAATGAGACTAATAAATATATCTGTTGAATAATAATAAATTTCAGATTTACCTTCTTGTGATAGCAGGTAAAAATAACATCTGTTTGTGATAACAGAGAAAAAACATTTATATAGGTATATATTGGTTTTTGTGTGATCTGCTTGTGATAGCAGGTAAAACACAATTTAGTGTTGGGATAACATATTTATGAAAATTAAAAATGTATTTCTGTTTGTGATAACAGAAAAAATTATACGCCTGTGTCTTGGGTGACAGCAAGTAAAATATAATTTTAACTTGCAGAGGCGGTGGTTCAACCCGGTGAAGGGAGGGGAGGCGATACAGCTGCCATTGACCCACCAGTGCTACAGAATGATATACTATCGATATTGGGAAGCGATCAGGAGGTTAAAAGATCCTTTGCAGAGCCTATTCAAGTAGAGGTAGCCAATCGCTGGGCACACATATTGGTTTCGAGATTGGAGGAAGCAGCAAAACAGACCTTATTAGAGAAGTACTTGCCCCCAGAAAACTGTCCTTTTTTAAAATCCCCGGAAGTAAATCCGGACGTTAAATTTGGAGTGTCAGATTCGGTTATTCGTCGAGACAGCCGATTGGCGGCCCTTCAGCAGCAAGTGGCGGCCGGTATGTCGGCTATTGGGATAATCTTGACAAGATTGCTTACTGACACGGACACAAATAAAGAACACATTCAATACTTAAGTGATGCTAGTCGGTTGTTGGCTAATATTTACCATTTAGAGTCAGTTTCTCGTAGAGAATTAATTGCAGTCAACCTAAATAAATATGTTAAGCAAACATTAACTAGTATGCCCATTGGTGACTTGTTATTTGGTACCGATTTGGACAGCAAGCTCCGGGGCATTAAGGAGTTGGAAAAATCAGGCCAACAACTGAAAATCGGTAAAAAAGTAAATAAGCCTGTAGTTGCGGCAAATTCAAAACAAAATCCGGGAAACTACAAGAGCCCCCTTCCACAGAGGTTTGCATTCCAAAGAAGGGGGCAAAATCAGCGGGGTCCTTCAGCGACAACTCGGAAAAGGACACAGCAGAGTCAAAAGGGGACCCGGGAAAAAACCTACCAGAGCGATCATCGTCGACGACACTATTAGAACAAACGGTTAGTAGACCATGTGGTCGTTTAAAATTTTTTTTCAACCAATGGCAGATGTTAACTAGGAATGCTAACATATTATCTTATGTAAGAGGTCTAAAAATTCCATTTATTCAAAAAAATTCTTCCTTGTGGAAAAATTCAAGAAAAAGGACAATAATTAGTTTAAGATTTAAAATTTTTTATGTACCTTAAGGTTGTCCGTAGTGGGACATTGGTTTGACTAAATAAATGTTGTTGCAATACCTTTAAACATCTACATATCATTTATTTATGAGACGAGGCTGAATATAATCACAAGATCAAACGAACTTACCTTAAGTGAAGTTCGATCTTGATTATATGAAGGCCTCGTCGAAATAAATAAAGTCCCACCCTACCCTGTTTTATAAATATCCCGATTATGGTTGCAACAACACCTTTAAACTAGACTGATAAATAGGGATAATGAGGTGAGTATTGTAATAGAGGTGGAGAGTTTCGGTATTTTAAAAAGTGTGGATATTCACGCCAGAGGCGGAGGTACTACATATCATTTATTTATTTCGACGAGGCCTTCATATAATCAAGATCGAACTTCACTTAAGGTAAGTTCGTTTGATCTTCTGATTTTATAGGATTTATGACTAGGTTAATTTTACTAAAATTTTGTGCATTTTTATTGTTTGTATTATAAATATCAATATTTGCTTTTCTTGCAATAAATGTACAGGGGGTTCCAGGCGCCCTTGCCACTGCACTGTTTCCTTCAGACTGAAGGATGGATATTTTTGGAAATTTATTAGTTACGTATTTTA
This sequence comes from Tetropium fuscum, assembly GCA_964058915.1. NCBI lineage: Eukaryota > Metazoa > Arthropoda > Insecta > Coleoptera > Cerambycidae > Tetropium > Tetropium fuscum. The sequence goes on along the minus strand of CAXKVY010000209.1, from coordinate 755,130 downwards.
AAACAGCGTTTTAGTCCATGGAATTTTTACATTTTACCTTGCATAAGATAAAATAGTTCTGATTTTTTTATGTTATATGGTAAGTAGTAATAAAAAATCGAGGTTTTCCACCTGAAAAGCCATCCAGGTCATTGGTAAAACTTGAAAAACTATTAATTTTTCGGAACTTTTTTCAGTTTTTGTCTATTTGTACCACCAAGGACCTGTGTTATGGCAAAAGTTGAGGTCCCTAGATAGAGAAAGTACAGCAATTGGCGGCTATTTTGTTCCCCCGATAAGTTTAAATAGTAAAAGTGATAGGTACGTGCTGTTCAATTGAAAGTAAACGATTTTTTTAATTAATGTGAAACAGGCTTTCAGGTAATCAAAACTTGATTGTCAATTTTATTTTTCAGTTTACTAATAATTATTATATATTTTGAAGTTTTCCTTATAATTATTATTATTATTATTATGCCGCGCTTAACTGAACCGCAAAAAATGAGAGCTGTGATGTTACCGCAGAACGGATGGTCAATGCACGCAGTTGCAGGTACTTTGAATGTGAGTAAAGGTTGCATTTACAAAATTAAGCAAAAATGGAATGCAGAAGGAACTGTTGAGTACGTCCATAGAGGGGGCCGTCAGAAATTCAGTACTATGGAGGAAGACGAACTCGTCCTTGACCACCTCCGACAGAATCCTTTTGATACAGCAGTGACTGCCTGCTTCTTAACAAATTTTCCTGCTTCGGTGGAAACCGCAAGACGACGTATCAGGAGCATCTGAGCTGAAGAATTTTTCGGCTGCAAATAAAGTTGCTCTGTTGCCACGGCATAAGGAGCAGAGGTTAAACTTTGCCAACCAATTTGTCGGTGTGCCACAGGACTTTTGGGACCACACATTTTTTTCAGACGAAAAAGTTTTTCAATCCTGCTATGATGGCTCTGTGCGTGTATACCGCCCAATAAATTGCCGATATGAAGAGCGCTTTATAAATCCTACAGTTCGTAGTGGTCGCTTCTCTATCAACGTGTGGGCATGGATATGTTGTCAAGGAGCAGGTTTTACTTGGAGAATTAGAGAGCGTCTTACTGGTCAAAGCTACACTCGCATTTTGTAATATGTTATGTTACCTTTCGTTTCCATTTTATATCCCGAGAACTTTACTTTCCAGCAGGAAAATATTTTTATTTCCTCTTTCCTTTTTCCATATTTCAATTAAATTTATATTTCAGGATAATTCCTCTATTCACAAATTACGAGTTGTTACTGAATGGCTGAATACAAACCATATTAACACTCTACCTTGGCCCTCTAAGTCGCAAGATTTAAATCCGATACGAAATGTATGTGCACAAATGGAAAAAGACACGTATAGGAGAAATTTCCGACCAGCGAACGTAGAAGAACTGTGGTTGGCGATTGAAAATGCCTGGGAAAATATTGACGAGGATTACACCAGGACACTAATATTGTCTATGAGAAATAGGCTTCAAAAAGTTATAAACGCGAATGGTCCTTGGACCAAATATTAATTCATAGTAATTTTCTTAAGTTTTCAGTTAGTTTGTTAATTTAATGGATTTTTTTACAAGAGACGTTCTTACCATATAGATTTTCCTTAATAAATACTGTTTATAAAATGCTGTCACCCTATAACTGACAGATACTTCAACCTAAAATAATTTTGAAAGTGATCTGTTTACAAAAGCCTGCTTCACAATAGGAAAATTTCCAAAATTTCTCATAAGAGTCGTTTACTTTCAAATGAACGGCACTGTACCAGAATAATGTATAAAGGTAAACAAATCTAGAAACGCTTTTTAAAAAACATTTTGATAAAGCAAAGTTGTTATTTACAGCATTAAACCGTAATCATTTTCTGCCATCACTTCGATTTAATTCGAACTGGCTTTCCGAAAAATGAAGCTGAAATTAGAATGTGTAAATTGAGCAAATAAGGAAAAGTTCGAAAACGCATTTACCTCACATATCTAAGAGCAATCGTTTAAATCAAATCTGCCGATAAGATTCATCCATAACTCCCGTTGATCTATTTTTCAAATGCCTACAAGGCATTTGTTTAAGGTAAATTTGTAACTAAAAAACTCCGAATGTGTACCTGTTGGCAACCTTTTACGCTTACTAACACAGCAACCAGGCATTTTGTTAACCTTACTGTCAGAATTGAGAGGACACCATCTCAATTCAATTGAGCTCAGATTAAAAATATCCACAGGATGATAGGTAACGTCAACACCCATAGTATTGTTTGTCCAACAGTAAAGAATAAAAAATATTTTCTGCTGTAGCTGATTAACGATACCAACCTTATTGGATGCGTCACTGAACGATATTTATTCACAAAATATTTAAATTAAATTTCTACAATAATAAAATAAAAGAGTTCATCACGAGCATCACGAAAGGCGGTGTTATATACGAGTATAAGGAGTAATATACTTTAAATGAAAATTGTATGCGTAAAAGGGTTTGTGCAATAAATTTAAGGAATAATTAAAGCCAGGATTGTAGAGCCTCCTATCACGATAGTAGGGGTACGGCTTAATATAATTTTAATTAAAATTATCTTAAAATAACTGTAAATAATATCCGCGGAACACTTGGGGATCGTTTGTTTAAAAAATATGCCTCTGTAACACTAACTGGCAGCTCGTTTATGATCAATTAGTTCAGTATGCGTATGAAAAATTTATCATTCCACGCAAACAATTGCCACCATCGCATCACCTGGCTACCATATGACCGCTCTGCGGGACGCTAATTGCAGTAAAACTTTTTGCAGTAAAAAAATTGCAGTAAAAAGGCCGTTTATTCTTGTACGGCTTAACTATCGTGTAGGAGGCCTCCACGTACCAAGGAGAGTTCAAGGTCACAGCTCTAAGTGCGGTAGGCAAGAGCTAGGCTATGATAGGCACATTGGCGTGGTGCGGGATACGGCTAGACATTGCCAAGTGTGCACAATAGTCCCCGGACTGCTGCTGCACGTACAACGCGGGTTCGCGTAACGCGTGCGTCGCCTACGGGCACCATTTCACTGCAGGATGCTAATAGTAGTAAAACTTAGGCCGTTTACTCTTGTACTGCTTAACTATCATGTAGAAGACCTCCAAATACCTCAGGTATTTGATTACTGTATATCAGTACATGAATACTACTTTATTTAGTAATGTTGGGTTTCTTATAATATAGGTTAAGTCTTATATGGGTTAAGTTAAGTCATACTAATATTCAGAAACTTCACATCTTCCCTATGTTGTTACGTTCACTTTTGGTAATTGACAATTATTTGAGAATCCGAAATTTATTGTAGGTATATTTGACGGATAAATTGATTGTAAGCAGTGCCTACGTGTTCCCTTTAGTAAATGTTTAAAAATTCAGATCGGCATATTACTTTCATTAGTCGATTACATTCATCAATATTGCCACAGCGAATTTAATAAATTCTTTATCATAGATATTTATCACAAATATCTTAGTGCATATCTGTGTCCCTTTATTGTTCTGTGAGTTGAACATTGGCAGTTCTGTGACGCTAGTCTAGGTCGGCAGATCTATGGTCTAATTTCTTTGGACGTTGGTCTAGTTGCTTTCTTTCTTAGCCGGACGCGTGAATGGCATACTAGTGTTTCAATGTGTTAAGATGAAATGGTGTTCTTTGTTAAATAACGTATTGTGTACGTTCCGATAGAATGGGATAATTCAAGGAAATAACTGGTTATGTGTTGAGATTTTGATTGAATCTACCCATACTACATTAGTGGGATCATATAACTTTTAAGAAAATTGAAGTAGAGCATTTTGTTTTCTTGAAACTGCGCGTTCATATTTTATTTTGTCTACTTTGTGTTCTCTAGAGCCTGCGTCGCGTTGAACTCCCTAGTATTGATTGAGGGACACAACTAAACCATATTTTCGAAGCTGTCTTCTAACTACTTAGTAAGATTGCTTACCTACTTAGTAAGATTTCAGATTTTTCTGAATTTTATACGTTTAAACACAATCCAGTAGGTTGTGACGGTGCGACAGCTCGTCACTTTCGTAGCTTGTCAGGTCTAAATAAACTTTACAAAACCAGTTGCGTAATATTTTACTTTCTGTAACTGGTTGCGAAAATTAAGACGTTTCCTAACGCCAAAGGGCTTTGAAAAGTGCCACTTTACATGGCAAAATTAGAAAAAAAATATTTTTCTACGTTCATGCAAAAAACAAAACTTTATTGAACTATATTTAATCCAGAAACTGGTTCCTTATTGCGCTAGTGCAATAAAATTTTTATTTAACTCTCATTCATCTGTCATTCTACTACAGTGTTTTGACATAAAGATCATGTCACCTAATGTAATGACATTAATGACGCCTAAATTTTTTTGGTTTTCCATAAACGTAGAAAAAATATTGGATGCAACTCGTACAAAAAATGTTTATTGCACTAAAAGTGTTGTCCATCTCAATTTCATATCCCGTGCAATAAATATTTACTTTTTGCACTTGCATAAATAACTATCGTTAATAAAAATGAATGTACCTATAACAAAAAATTCACATAATTTTATGTCTTTTAAACAATTTTGCTAAGTAAAACTAAATTTACTGAAAAAAATATATTTTATACTCTAACAAAATTTAATGATCTGTTCTAAACTTTTTTCTGATGGCTTATCTGTTTCATGGTTATTGATTATTTGCAGTTTTTCTTAACATATTTCTTCTAACTAAATGAGATATATAGGTAGAATATCTTTTATTTCAGCAATTTTTGTGATTCTACCGACGTGGGAGATTCAAACTTAAAGAAAATTAAGGTTTAGGTAATTTTTTGCCAATGTTTGCCATAACTCATTTAATTTCTATTTCCGTAATTACGCTGTACAAATTGGTAAATTTGACACTTGATTGACTTCTCTCTAGGACGATTAGCACAAAAGATATAGCTAAAACCCGAAAATTTGAAGATAGCAGCGGGTTTACACGCCGGGAGCTTTATTCCCTCCCCTCGGACTTTTTAGGAACTTTCTGATATCAATTAGGGCATTGTTCTGAACATTTCCATAAATGTTCGGCTTGCTAAAGATTTTTTCCGGGTCACGAGTCATTTTGCATTAATTGCACTGGGCTAAACAAAAATCGATGCACGTCATCAAACGTAAAACATGTGACCAGCGAACGTTCTTGCCAAGTCCATCAGATTGTAGAATGTGTGAAGTTGCATTTCTATTTTGAGGTTATGGTTATGTTATGTTATGTCAAGTGCCGTCGAGCGGAAATTCTGTGGCAACCTCTCAAATTTTCGAATGCTTTTTCTACTACTTTTACTTATTTTCTACTACTGCCATAATCAATGTCAGAGCTATTATACATTGGCATCGTTGACTCTGTCTTCTTACGTCACTGATGACGTAATCGGTTTTTGTTTTTAATCCACTAGTAAATTTCATGCACTCAAACATATATCCGTGTTTTAGTCATCTCAGGATGATTAAATGATGCTAACTTGATAAACTTGATTACCGAATGCACGTCCAGCGCAATGTTCGATCTAGATATTAGTGGAATAATATTATTACTTTAATACTTGGTCAACAAGGATAAATTTTCAATATGTGCTATGCTAATATACAAGAAAATTAAACCAGATACTGCGCTATACCATTAGCAGCAGATATACTTCATTCCGTGTAATTTTCCTAGGAAAATGGAAGTTACGATTTGCTTCTAAATTAAAAAATCCGTACGTACTTTAATAAAACTACAGCCATATCCAAGCAGAAGTACCCAATTTGAGAAGTGAAATGAACATACAATAATATTATGCAGCATAGCTACAATCTTAATTATTTCCACAACAAACGTCTACACTAAGTGAAAGAAATGAATTATGCAGACTTCCTCAATAGACCAAAATAGCAGCTACAACTTCCTTTCACTACGCAAAACTAGGAATAATAAAAGCAATGTTCTCCGGATTTTCTCTGAAATAGCAACTGCTTCTACATTAAAATATTTAACGAACATATTTATACAAGTAAATATTGTATTTAAATGATTTGTGCAGTAAGCAAGATTCCTTGCGAACATAATATATAATAAGACCTGTAACCATGTTATTATTGTTTTCATTAAACGTCTAATGTCCTAAGTAAATATTGAACTGCAAAACCTTGTTTCCTGAAGACCCAATAAAGGCAAACATTTGTGCTATTTATACAGGGCATAATGAAATGAAAATAACTGATAGGTCTGCAAAAATCAAGGAGACAAAGGGACCGTCTACATGCCACGTTTGTTTTTGATGCTACTCTAAGCTTAGAGAGAAGCTACTGAAGCTTATCTTAATTGGCTGTCGCTTATGTTTTATACGGAAGTCTGAAAGATGCTTGTAAAATACTTAACAAATAGTTATATGGAATAAATTATTAGTAAAAAATATTTTTTATAACAATCTTTTATTTAAATGCTCTAAAAATAAGAAAATAAACTTTAAATTGAATTAAACCCTTCAAATTTATTACATTATACAATTTATATGATATAAAAGCTTGTCCTTGTTAGCGATTTTATAAAAAAATTTTTTTTCTTATAATTATTATGTTATCAAATTACATATTGCATTCTTGTTTATCTTCACAGGTAAATAGCGCGACAAGTTTTATATCATATAAATAATTGTGTAATGTAATAAATTGATTGATTAAATTTAATTTAAATCTCATTTTCTTATTTTTAGAGCATTTAAGTAAAAGCTTGTTTTTATATTTTTACGTTTGTTGAACATTTGTTTAAATTTAAAAAGTTAATTAAAGACCATATTTTAATTCACATAAAAATAATTGTTATTTTAATGCAACACAGATTTCTTAATTTTTTAAATAAAAAAAAGTTTGGAAGCCTCAGTTTTAGCCCCACTAAGCTATGGAGAAATGAAGAAATTCATCTTGCCTCAGTGATTTGTGATCTCCTGTCCTCTAGAATGAAAACATTTTTATAGTGCTTGTTTTTAAATAGATATAGTAGAGTATGTGAAACATTTAGATCGATTTTTTTTTACGATTTAACGCGACCCCATGGAAAATGTTTGTTCTGGTGAATAAAACAAAATTCTAAAATTTCTACGTCCTAAATTGACCGCAACCCCTTTTTTCCGCCATTCTGGGGTATTTTGTACATTTTTAGGGGAAGTTCGTCAAAAAAATTGCTATGTCCAGTTGTATTGCGAATTAAGAAAAAAAGAATTTTATTGTCAATGTTTAAGGAACTTCCAGTTCAAATTTCAAGTTAATCCGATCTCCCCCCTCCTCGCAATAGATATACACTGGAGGACAAAATTAACGCAACACAAAAAATTTTGCCCAACTTCGGAATATATTATTTTTTGAACCCGTCGCCTAATTTAGATCATCTTTTTTTTGAAATTGTAGGAAATTTTGTAGTGAATCTAATTTATTAATGTAAATTATTAATATAAATAGAATGTAAATCTACTTTTATTAATTTATTAGTGTGCAAGCGAGGGATACCAGATCCCTCTAGCGGTCAGGTTGACTGTTTGACTGTTTTGATAGTTTTGGTCATTCATTAATTCCTCTACCTACAGTGTACTGATGAGAGCCAAACCGCTCGAAACTAGTCTACACCTGGTGGAGGTATTGGTGAATGACCATGGCTATCTTATCGGATTTGCAGGTGTAATTCAATACAGGTAGGAATATTAGTTCTCTGTGTAGTTGTTACCTGTAAATCCATTCAGTATGTTGTTTAGCCTACCTTTGGCTAGGGTCGCTGCTCTAGGTGCCTGCATTGCAGTACGCTGCTTGTCAAAGACTTTACTTAGTAATGTCTGATATTAGGAATATTACAGGTAGGAATATTAGTTCTCTGTGTAGTTGTTACCTGTAAATCCATTCAGTAATTTATTAGTATTAAAAATTTTAAGTACCTTTTTTTACCAATTATGCTACGGCCTATGCTCATTTTATCAGATTACCTGTTTACTTTTCTCAAGGGTCAAGTTAACAAATTTATTGAATCAAGAATTAAAAAATACTGTGCAGTTTATATCCGTATATGATGAATTTTAAGCAATAGATATATTAAGCAAGAGAAAATGATAATTACTATACACTTATAACATTCACTAAATACTACTTAACCTGTATTTAAAATTTTGATGTTTGTGACATTATTATAAAGTTTAGAAGTCAAGTCCGAAATGTCTCACTAAAAGTTTATATATTTAAGAGCTCTAATATTTGTGATTTATCAATTAAGTGTAAAACTGTTCAAATTATATGATGTTATTCCTTGGTCATGACCTAACTTCAATATTTTATAAGGTACCTTACTTTCATTTATACGTATGTGTTCTGGTTCATCCCTTGTTTACGATCCTTCTAATTCTGCTTACATATCCTCCTATCCTCCTTCTATGACTATTAAATACAAATCTTCAAATCCTATTCTGCTATTCTCTCTCTCTACTTCTTATCTGTAAACTGCTAATACTCCTATAGCGCCTATTTCCTTTTATATTCTTCTTCTCTGGTTCTTTCTATCCTTGCTCTCGTTTTTCAAATTTCCAATCTCAATTTTTCTTAAACTAAATTTCTTATTATTTTTATTTTCCTTGGTTTCCCTCTTTTTGTTTTCTCCCCCTCTCTTGATTTCCATTTTTCAATAATAAACAATTCACTCATATCCTATATTATGTAGTATTGTCTATGCCATTTACACCATCTCACTTAGTACATATACAATATATATATATATATATATATATATATATATATATATATATATATATATATATATATATATATATATATATATATATATATATATATATATATATATATATATTAGATTTGAAATTCTTTGCTATTCATATTTGTTTTGTGAAAAGTAATCTTGGGTTTGTAGCATTTCATTACATAGAGAAATAAGCAAATAGACGAATAAGAAGGAAGATACACTGGGAAGTGTTCTTATTCGTCTATTTGCTTATTTCTCTATGTAATCAAATGCTACAAACCCAAGATTACTTTTCACAAAATATATATATATATATATATATATATATATATATATATATATATATATATATATATATATATATATATATATATATATATATATATATATATATATAAATAATAAATAAATTTTCTAACATGTATTCATGTTTGAGTAAAAACGTCGTTTTTCCCATGTTAATTAAATGGGAAACAAAGTCGGTTTGCGCCGTTCACAGGTTTGATCTAGGAAACTGAAATTTTGTGAGAAATTTTTTTAGGTCCAATGCTAAAACTTTGGCCAATGGGGCCGAAGAAAAAAATTTAAAAAAAACACCCCAGTACTTATACCCGTTCACTACTATATATTATGTAATAAAATTATCAGACACCGAAACATTATTTTAAAATAGTCCTTAAGAATGAGTTGAGCAGAATGTGGCATATAATTGAAAATACTCCATATTGTATAATCCAGCTAACACTAATAATTTTCCTCGTAGCTACACCACTGGCAGTATAAAATTGCTACAGACTTGTGCAAATGGAAAGAGAAGTGTTCTTGTGTAGATAATGAGTACTTTCTTAAACAAGATACCTCCGCTACTTGGCTTAACTTGACGTGGATGTCGCATACAAATATGTTGCTCGTGTACCCTCAACGAAGTCTCGGAGCGAAAGGTTTGCCTCACGCGAAGCCTGGGGTGCTTGTGAGCCATCGGCTTTAGGGTTGTAAACCGTTGCTAATGCACATTTAATACTGTTTGCTAGAAACGTTTAACTACAAGTTCAGTTTTGTGTATTTCTGTCTGCTGTCATTTTGTACGGTTTATAAGTAAATAATAACCGAATATTATGTATTATTTAACGTATACTAAATTAGAATAGATATGTACCTGTAACGTAACTGTGTACAATTGCAGATCAACAGGTCACCTATGTAATCGATATCACTGCTTACAGAACATATTTTTGTATAACACTTAATCAGTATTGTCCATTTGTTATTCATTTAAAGCAGTTTGTTTTTCAGGAAGTTTCAAATTTAATAATTTTCTATAAAATGGTGAATTCGCCAGTGATAATAATATAGATGAGAAATTGGCCTGGTGCTATTTAATTGCCTATCTGCTCCAACAACTTCCCACTCGACTAGTGCCCGAATACATCGAGCATCAGCTGCATATATACTAAGTCCGAGCTTTATGAATACATCTGCTTTAACACGGTGTTAGTACAGATCGGAAATAAACAACCCAACTATTGAACCGAAAATATTTAGATGGTTTGATTTTATATAAATTCTATGTAGACTATTAACTATGTAATTGAATAATTCATTCAAGGTATTCTATTTATTATAGATTTCTAGTGTATACACATACTTAATACTTTTCTTGAAGATAATCAAATTCCCTATCGAAATGCAGAATTCGTCGGCAGAAAATTTTCTACAGCCATTCCAGCCGTCTCTACCACCTCAGGGGGTTCATCAGCTACTTCTACACTCATTTTCAGTCCTTAGTTATTGTTGATAGTCGCGTCACGACAGCAAATATAAAATATTTGTGTAAACCTACATAATATACAGTGACTGCTAATTTCGTAACAATGACAATGTTGAATTGTGACAAGATTAATTTGTATACATTGTCATTGGTCATGTGCTCGATTATGAGCGAAGAAGGTGTATCTGATATTGATAAAAGGGCAGCCGAAGTATGTCATCTGCTGCATTCACCCGGGAAAATCTGTTCAATACGACGAACTGTAACAGCATTAATTTTTGTTTTTAATTAAATTCTTCTGCCAATATTAAATCCCGGACGGATAGAAAGTGACACTTCAGTCCATGTCATAAAGGAGCGAAATTAATACTTGAGCCGGAAGTACGTAAAGATATATAGAATGGAATAAGTTACAGATTCAATTTTACAATGTATACTTACAATAATTTTTTTCCTTGTTATTTTAAAATTTTACCTAGAATTTTTAACGTTTGAAGAAAAAATAGTATATGACGTTAGAAGAATAAGATATTTCCTGTGTTTCACATAGATTGTCTGACTCACTACGTTCGTCAGGCACACTCCACGCCCACAAACTTAGCATATAAAGTATCACTTATTCCTTCAACATCATAATATACTATTACATCAATCAAGAACTGTATATATTCTAGAACTGTATATTAGCGAAAGAGCATAAACAACATATTCCATGGAGTTTTACATCTGCCATAGACAATACAATTTATTATTCATCAGTAGTGGGTCTACTGAATCGCGTTTCTCAAATTGCAATCGCTGCCAGCCAGCTTTATATTTCTCTGTGGATTCTGCTAAACAATTTAGATCAAAATTGGAACACATAAAATTGCATAGAATATCAAAGGGGGTTAATTTCAGGAAATTTTACATGTTACATAAAACCGTAATGTAGATAAGGTATATCTGTCACATGGAACGCAAGTGAAAAGTGTGTAATTAAATTGTTTTCATAATGTATTTGAACGGTTATTATAAATTACGCTATTATTACATTAGTTCACTCCATAAGCAAAGTAAGCCACATAATTTTCTAGGTGTATTTCAGGGTGCAAATGCGACCTACAAGATAATATCATGCTGCCACCTGTCCCGCATAAAATTGTAACTTCTGGCTTAACCTTTCTGTTGGAATGAGGTAGAAATATTATTATTCTTTGTTGTAATTATTATTATAAAATTCTATCTCACCAGAAGAGAACCAGAATTCATATATAACCAACACTTTAAACTGAGAACAATTTGAAAAAAATAATTCTATGAATGATATGAAATTGATTGCAATTACCTATAGACTCCTCATTCTTAAATCACGTTTTTTGAGCTTTAGGAAATGTTGTCAGTCAAATGTTGAGTCGTATCTCATATCGATACGGTTCGTATCTACTTGGTCATGTATATATATATATATATATATATATATATATATATATATATATATATATATATATATATATATATATATATATATATATATATATATATATATATATATTAGCTTTGAAATTCTTTGCTATTCATATTTGTTTTGTGAAAATTAATCTTGGGTTTGTAGCATTTCATTACATTGAGAAATAAGCAAATAGCCTAAGCATTCAAAGAGGGAGTGATACAGAAACTGCTTGCTTAGTCAAAACTAAAATCATTTGTTGGTCTTATGTATTAATTGTTTCTTCGAAAATTCGAAAGAAAAACAATTTTCACCCTGGATATATTTATTAGCTTTGAAATTCTTTGCTATTCATATTTGTTTTGTGAAAATTTCTGTATCACTCTTTGAATGCTTGAGAACTCTATTGTATATGTAATTCAATATTCTCCAGTATATAGTTGGAAAAAGTAGTGGTTTTTCAATAGGTTCAACAAGATTTTATGCATTTTAAAGTTTAACATCTTCTGGATAACTGTATGCCTAATACTTTTATATATAATATGTTCAAATAGAACAAATATAAATAGTAGACTAGGTTTGTGTATTCTAAGAATTTGGGTTCCGTCAAAAACTAATGTCATAAAAAGTCACTGCAAGTGTTGGAGTATTAATATTTTAAATTCAAGTATAAATGATCAATGAAATAAATCGTACGCTGCTCTGAAGATCCTCAATAAAGGTGAAAGAACTTCTAAGTGGTTCGTTTCTGTGTGTATAGTGGTTCATTTCCGTATGTATATCCAGATATAGCACTGGTAAGTGTATCTTTCCTCATATTCCTCTATTTGCTTATTTCTCTATGTAATGAAATGCTACAAACCCAAGATTACTTTTCACAAAATATATATATATATATATATATATATATATATATATATATATATATATATATATATATATATATATATATATATATATATATATATATATATATATATAAATATAGTAGTCATAGCTCATAGCCAATCAAACTCTAAGTTTATTAAAAATATTAAGCTAATCAGTATCGACCGCATTACCGCTAGAAAGGTCCAGTTTTATAACCCCAACAAAAACAGGCGCATTCCCCTTAGGATTTGTAATTGTTGATTTAATATGTAAATTATAATCAAATCTAAATCAGCACTCTAACTTTGTAAACGTTAAAATATGACTCAAATTTTCTGTTCACATATGGCTCACGTAATTCGCATTATTGGATGATTGGATAGAAGTAAAATTATTTAGTGTGATCTTATGTATTAATTATTATTTTTTCATATTTCACCATGGAATGTATTTGTAAGTTCTAAGTAGGTTTTAAGTAAGTAAGTTTTAAGTAAGTTCTAAGTAAGTTTTAAGTTCTTTGCTATTTATATTTATCATATCAGAAATAATCTTGGGTTCGTAGCAATAGATTATGGAGATAGATTAAGTGAAAACACTAACATTTGTACATTACGATAATCGAATTAATGAGAAGTTGCACAAGTTCTTCCTTTAGTCTATTATTCATATATGCCTAATACCTTCATATAGGATCCTACCTATCAGTTCCATTAAAATGTTCAAATATAACAAGTATGAAGAGTACATAGACTAAATGTTAGATTTTGTTCACTAGATACATAGATATTTCGAAATATTACATAAACGGTGCCAAGTACAAATATAGAATAAATACTAACTTATACTGTATAAATCGTTAGTTAACTTAAGCATTAGGTACATATAGTTTATTATAAACATCATTTCCATACCTAAATATTTTTCATTAATTACAATTTTTCTGTCTGAACATTTGACATTTGGATATATAAATATTTCTATTTTTTATGTATTAAATGTTTTTGATACTACTGAAAAGCTGTGAAAGGATGGAACTCATGCTAACGATGGCTATGGTAAACATTTTTCATACCATGGAGATATCTATTCTACAAGACTTGTTGAGCTTAGCTTCGTTCCTCGCTCGGTGGAAATACATAATTCGAGCCTCAGAGCTGAGCCTGCTAGTATTATGTCGGTCAGCTATATCATGTGTGTACTCATGTAACTACTTCATGGTGCATATTTCTTATACTTTGTAAGTTGTAATATGTCCTTTTTATTTTTATATACATGTCATTTTACTCAAAAACGCCATACTTTGTACAAAACTTTATGTATGGAGGCCCTGTTTGTTTCCATCTTCCTATTGTTTAATTCATAATATTGTATTGTATTGTATCGTATTGTATTGTATCACATTGTTTAAATCTTAATTTATTTTCAATCATGAGGCCCACATTTTTGCATTGTTATGAAAGGTAGTAGTTTCCGATTTTTTACAGACTCGCTAATATTATCTTCACGAACTAACATAGCATCGGATTTATTAGGTTTGAATTTTAAGCATATATGGTCTGTTGAAACCGATAGTAAATTATTTAATTCTCTGAAGTACAAATTTTGCATCTTTTTCTAGGATTTTAAAGCTCCCTATGAGTTTATTTTTATTGCAAGTTTCATGAAAAGTTTGATACACGAACACGAAAGAGCGAACTCTGGAAACAGGACCTACCTAGTTATGATTTCTACAAGATATTGGCCAGAATTGGAAACATGTAAAACCGATAGGAGCAAATATTAGAAGCACGTAAAATCAAATGATGCCACAGGATAAAGTGGTCCAAATGGAAATGAAGTAGATCAAAGGGAAATTCCAATATTTCTATTGAAAATATTGCGACGTAGATACATAAAATAGAAATAAATGAAAGCATAAAAGGATTTCTTAGAACTCTGGAATCAAGAAATAATATTATAATAATTTAAGGTTGCTGAATATAAAGTTATTATGTAAATTATTTTTAAAACAGAGAACACACCAGAAGTCAAAACATTAATAGAAATAAAAGAATAGAGAGAAACGGAATTTTTATTATTTTGAGGTGATTTTGATTATTTTCTCATATAGTAAAAACTATTGCCCCAATCTTTACGTGGCGACTGTAAGCATAATAGTATTTTGCGAATTGAAATATTGATTATTTTGTTTAAATGAAAAGTTATTAAACGTTATAGTTATTAAATTCTAAATAATTCAATATTATGGGCTTTAAAAACTAATTTAGTATGAAAGCATTTTCCTGCAATTATTTCTTTCTTTAAACACATAGGAGTCAACGTATACCCAAACCTAAGGCTTGAGCCTTAGATACCACCCAGAATCGTTAATAAGCAAATAGGTAGATGGAGCTATGCGTTCTGTAGAATTTTATGTATAAATTTATTAGGAAATATCTTTAAATATAAGTAATACATAACCAAAAATTTCAATTACTACACAAATGTGTATAATTGATTGCATATATAATAGTATATAATTCTCTAATTGAAGGTAATTGATTTATTAAAAGGTTATAAATAAAATTTGTTAAATTTGGGTAAGTTGTATGTAATGTCTCTGTTGTGAATGGATATTTTCTGCTGTTTTGTCCTAAAGAACCGACTTCTGTGAAAAAGAGCATGCTATAGTGATGGTGAAGGCAGCTAAAGCTATAACCAGGTAATGAGCACACAACGTAGGTATAATATCGTAAATATATAACTTCAAATAAATATAAAATTCAAATGATACTAAAATCTAAAATTAAAACCTTACTCTAAATTAAATTAATAAAAACATAAAAACCAAAACATTATTAATATTACAAATAGCACGCCAACATGTAATAATAATAAATTAATATTCTTAAAATAACATAAACAATTCAAATAGCGTACCAACGTGTAGCAATAATAATAAAATAAACACCAACTAACTTTACTATTTTAATATATATATATATATATATATATATATATATATATATATATATATATATATATATATATATATATATATATATATATATATATGTATATATATATATATATATATATATATATATATATATATATATATATATATATATATATATATATATAAAGATTACTGCAAATTCTAACTTTTAAAATCCATATAGAAATTTCATCAGATTCTGGGACGTCAGTATTTGTTGAAAATTCGATTTTAGAATCATTCGTTTTAATTTATTGACATTTCTTTTATGAATTCTAATGAAATGTATTTATTTTGTGCCAGTTACGTTACCTTAATATTTATTTCATATTGACAGTAATTATTTACATAAGGAATAATATTGGAATATTCATCTAACAATAATTAATGAAATATGTTACTTAAAGTCAATATATGTATATATTGACATAGTTCATCCTTCTCCGAGATATAAGCAAGATGAATCATCTTCCAGGAAATTGCGTATAAGGTAAACAGCATTTGATATCCATATCCTTCTTGCAGGCTTGTAAACGTTTGATGTGCATTCCACTTTATAACATGATGTTAGACAAACCTAGGCAGCCAACTTGTTTTACATGGGTCAAGTTAAATATTACATTTTGTCGATTAAAGTCTTTGTTTAGCGTCACACACTTGAAACTGAAATCACCCAATGAAAATGTTATTTTACATTCAACAAATTCATAAATATATTTGGAGCTTTATCCACCATATTCTACTGCGTCCGTAAGGAAACTACCAAATTAAATCTTTACGTAGGGATTATATTACAGGATTATATTAAATTGTTGAAAAAATTAGATACATTTTTCATACACCGACTAGACTACAAAACATATGAGCGAATGTATATAATTTGTAGTCCAGTCTGTGTATGAAAACTTGATTTAATTTTTTGAACAATATTTAATATAATCCCGCTTTACCGTAAAAAAATAATTTCATCACTCAAGGAAATGACAGTTGTGAAAAATGTGACTTTTCGTAACGTCAAAAATGCATTTAAATTTGACATTTTGTGTCGCATAAAACAATTTTATGTTTAGAAGACTTTTTATTATTGAAGTTTCACGAAGTCTAAAATTCCACATTCATAAAATTCATACAAGTGTGAAAAGGTGTGTTCCTAATAAATGGTATTTACAATATATTTGATATAATATGATAAAAGATCTGACATTATATAGTAAATATTAAACTGCTTCTGGAAATGGTAGTTTTCAAAAGGCATGAAAATATAAAATTTACGTAACAAGAGATACCACGTTTGAGTCTTGTTGAAAAGTTTCCCCCTGCAGAACTAATATATCCAAGTTAAAAGTGAGTTACACCAAGATTTTACAAATTCCCAATTCTTACAATCTTATATTCTACTGTGTGAAACGTGACCGACCATTTAATTTGATGATGTTCGATTCTATATTATTCTCTGCTAAAACTTCATAAAAACTTTTGTCATGTAATATCTCTTATCGAGATTAGAAGCTATTATAATGATAATTTAAATCTTTTATCTTTATAATGTAGATACTGTAACTTGAAAAAATTTATTGTATTAAATGAATAAAATGATTTTCTAATTTACTAATGACAAGAGAAATCCAATTGGAACCCGAATCATTCGATTTAACTTTTAATGCCTTTATTTTTTTAAATAATCGCGTAAATCTCTCGGAATGTCTTTTAATTCGATATTATTACTTAAGCATTAATTCATCTGGTTTGTTCCGTTGTTTTTACTTCTTGTTCTGGTTCATAATAAACTGATAATTTGAGATGCGCCTATTTTGAATACGTTTTTTCAAGCATACTCAGCATACTTACATATCAAAATAAAGAGATTTTATTTGTTTTATAATATTTTGTAATATTTACATGTCGAGGCATTATTTATAAATGTAGAGACATTTTTACATTAAGGGTTAAATGATTTTATATAACATAACTAGTGCAATTATAAAATATGTAACATTATATAGAATACTCGTCTGAAAGTTGTGTATTTAATATCAAAAACAAAATGTGTAGCATTTGTTGGTGTTTTATGTAATACCACGGTGCACCGACGTATAGAATAATACTGAACGTAAAATAGAATAAAATTGTTTGGTACTGGCAGAATTTGAACTCGCGACTCGTAGACTATAAATCAATTCGGTCCATTCAAAACGTTGTATTTTCTCGGGCTTCCTACACCGTACTGTTAAACATCCACGGCCACTCGACTGCGTGGTATACCACTGCGTTATCGAGATGATTGACTTCTGAATGATATAAAGCCATCAAAAATACTGAAAAATATTTTGCGAGGTTATGTATTTTATTGAGGTATATGTAATTCAATATTCTCCAGCATATAGTTGGGAAAAGTAGTTGTTTTTCAATAGGTTCAACAAGATTTTATTCATTTTAAAGTTTAACATCTTCTGGATAACTGTATGCCTAATGCTTTTATATATAATATGTTCAAATAGAACAAATATAAATAGTAGACTAGGTTTGTGTATTCTAAAAATTTGAGTTCCTACAAAAACTAATGTCATAAAACGTCACTGCAAGTGTTGGAGTATTAATATTTTAAATTCAAGTATAAATGATCAATGAAATAAATCGTATACTGCTCTGAAGATCCTCAATAAAGGTGAAAGAACTCGTACAACTTCTAAGTGGTTCGCTTCGGTGTGTATAGAGGTTCATTTCCGTATATATATCCAGATATAGCACTGGTAAGTATATCTTTCCTCTTATTCGTCTATTTACTTATTTCTCTATGTAATGAAATGCTACAAACCCAAGATTACTTTTCACAAAACAAATATGAATAGCAAAGAATTTCAAAGCTAATATATATATATATATATATATATATATATATATATATATATATATATATATATATATATATATATATATATATATATATTGAAATAAAATATTATTATATAAGTATTTTGTTAATTTTAATAAATTAGTTATTTATTTTCATTACTGGCCTCATGTTGGCTAGACATTTTTTTGTAATAAAATATTTAAATTATTATATTTTATAATTTGATTTTTATTATGGATTTTATGTTCATTTAGAAAAAAATTACTTCTCTATATTTCGTCTCTATATTTTAATATATTATATAAATGTTTATTAAACCTTATCTGCTGTTATCTTACCCTCGCTAAACTCATTACCATCTACCATATCTGTCTACCTCTGGAGTCGATTTTGGACATTGGTGTTGCAAATTTGTTATAATATTAAGAAAAGTAGAAATATGTAGTTTTATGAAATAGTATTAAAAGCACAGTAGTTTATATTCCAAGAAATAGGAATAGTCCTGAAAGATATTGAGAAAAACAGTAATTCTATAATGAGAAACAAGAAAATAAAGTCAACATATCAATCTTGGAAATACGTATTATCTTTATACAAAAAGATATTGTTATTATAAGGATTAATAAACAAGAAATATTTAATTTAAAACAGCTATGTGTTTTATTTAATTTTAATACATAATACCAATGTACTATTATATTGATGTATGCATGAAAAACTTACTACACGCTGCTATATGTGTGTAACGATTAATTACATGGGCAACCGTCTTTACATATGACTGTTTTACTGATTTTCTATACAACTTATCAAAGATAATTGCTAAGATTGCTATTAGATTTACAAATTCCAAATAAAAAAGGTTCTATGGCAGATAAAAATCAATATTATAGATTTAGTCATATATGGAACTCATATTTGCAAGAATTTTTATATGGTAAGTACTTATAGTCATGCGTTGAATGTCTGTTCTAGTATATATTTTACGAATTCTTTTTGTTTTTAATAAGATAGCTTCATTAAAGTCGATTGGTACCTTGTTTACGTAGTTTTGTTATTTTGTAGCATTTTCCCATCCTTTGAAGATGATTTCATGGCTGCTAGACCTGGATATACGCTACCGAGTAAACATAGGATCTATCAAGAACAAATCTGAAACTGCTCGATCAAAATTGGCTTTGGATTGCTGGGATTTCCATAACCTATTCTTAACCTCTTGCGAGTAATTAAATTTAAATTAACCCCATTTAAGCTATCAATTTTTAATAAACTGTTCGCAACAATATTTCACTATGCCCTCTTCTTCATGTTATTCTCGTTCCTAATCCATAAAATTGTTTTTTCTGTACTTGATATATTGTTGTACTTGATATATTGTAATGTTTTTCGTACGTAGGTACGAGGTAGTTTGGTAACTGAATGTTTATTTCACTATTAATGTTATTATTTAACCACGACACTATTATTACGATGTTACTTCTATTCAATTATAAATATATATGTTCTTTACATATTATAGTCATAATTTTATAATGTTCATACCTGTGTTTATTCTTTGAATTAGTTATTCCTTATTTAATTTTCAATTTGAGGTTGATTTACTGTTGTCATCTAGTATGTTTTTGGATTCACATTAGCTGTCAATGGATTATAGTAATTATTCTGTATTTTATTATAATTATGTTTACTGATTATTATGTCTCCATCTGGTTATATTGTATATTACATTTAAAATTTGTATATTTTACCATATTGTCATTATACTTTTATAGAATCTCGCTACCTTTTATTATCAGTAATATTGAATTATTAGTTCATATATACCAGTATCGCTCGGAATCATGCCAACAAATCTATACAATTAACTATTATTTTATATTTTACGATGCATATTGTTATAGTTTGGCAATATGATAATATACTGTACTTTTGGTGTTATTTACATGTATTCTATATGCTTGCTATATAAGAAAAACCATCTTTATATTAACAATTTATTCTATGGTTGTAAATGTTGCTTAGTGAGGTTCGTATGAATTTAAATTCGTAAATTTATACATTTAAATTCAAGTATAAATGATCAATGAAACAGGTCGTACACCACTCTGAAGATCCTCAATAAAGGTGAACGAACTTGTACAACTTCTAAGTAGTTCATTTCCGTGTGTATGTCCAGATATAGAACTGGTAAGTGTATCTTCCTTATTATTCGCTTATTTCTATATGTAATGGGATACTACAACACGAGATTACTTTTCACAAAACAAATATGAATAGCAAAGAACTTCAATGCTAATATATATATATATATATATATATATATATATATATATATATATATATATATATATATATATATATATATATATATATATATATATATATTATAATACTTATAATTTTTAATATTATACTTAAAATGCTTAATTACATCAAGTAACCGGATAAACGGTTTTGTATCTGCATATAATAATCTCAAATAAAATAGTGAGGTTTATCTGCGACTCGTATTTGGAGGAATCCATTTCCTTCAGATAAATTCTAAAATACACAATAAAATATCTCTGGCTCATGGTATTTAGGTGAAGACGATTTGCGATCGGAAATCCGTAACTGCATTGAAAGATTGAACATACTAGTAGACTTTGAAGTTGAACTTTGGAAGCTAGATTTTCAGAGAGCGTAGCGATGCAATGTAAAAATAAAGATCCATTTTCCTGTGGCGTTGTGTTGGCTTACACTTTACCCTTTTGAATATAATTTCGTATCCCACTATAGGCCGGACACCTATTTTCTGTTCAAAGTTTATAAAATAAAATTCTGATTCCATGAGGATTTATTAACCAAAATATCAATTGAATATAAAGAATATTATTAGATAAAAAGTTGTAAATACATGTTTTAATATATTAATATATAGTAGAGTAGATCGGGCTCGAAAAGTGCCCGATTCCAAGGTTCATTTTTCAGATTTTTTTTTGTTTTAAATTTATATAAGTTTACCATATATCCCGAGCACTTTGGTGACGAAATCTCGACCAAAGGGTATTCTAAAGATGCCGATTAAGAATATCTTACTAGTTTTCCTCTAAAAAAATATTTTTTTTTATAAAAACAACCACTTTTTTCTAACAGAATCAAACGCCTCTGATTATAGTCCCCCTCTGGGTTCGGGGCCACAATTGTAGAATAGACCCAGGGTACCTCCTACCTGTCGTAAGAGGCGACTAAGGTGACTGAATGGGACTGATAAATGGTAATGAGGACCAGAGTAATTAATCTCGGTAACTCAGAACCATACTATCATACATACAAATTGTAGAGACTTCGCCACCAGGCCACCCGTAATAAATAGGATGGTTTGAAGAAAAGTACTCAAGTAAAAAGGAGGAATGCATAAAGGGCCTAATGAGGCCTAAGTGCTGTGGTGGAATGGGAGTGTAACACTACCTTCCACTAGACTCCGACCCATATACATACATACATACATTATAGTCGAATGTGGTTACGTCTTAAGACTCACTTTATTTAGGTTTATGTTCACCACCAAAATTTCAAAATATTCGGATATTAGGTGATTATGTTAATGAACTGTGTGACCGCACAGCTTCGTCTCATTGGATAGATGGATTGAATAGACATTGGATGCTAGTAAATCAAGCTGAGACGGTCAGTACGTTGCTCCTCCGTCTCATTGGACAGACGCTCGTGAATCAAGCATGAATCAAGAGACGGTGAGCACGTTGCTCCTACAGAAGCTGAGATGGTGAGCACGTTGCTCCTACGTCTCATTAGATAGACGCTCGTGAATCAAGCTGATATGGTGGGCACCTTGATTTTGCGTTTCATTGAAAAGACGATCGCGAATTAATCTAAGACGGTGGGCACGCCTTTCGATGTTTTCACTGTTTAATACTTTTTACTATAAGCCCGCCTTTTGGATGGTCTCTTTTTAGGCCTTTTGCTCCCTTTTAAAATTGCCTTGGATGTAGAATTCGTAGTTTGAGATAGTCGTTCTTCCCTTTCTTCTCTCTTTTCATTTAAATCAACAACCAAAACCTAAAATTATTGGCGGTGAATCGGTTACATAGATTAATTGATTCAGCCGCTAATAATATAATTTCCTTAAGGTATAGGTTTCAGTTAGTTTTGTTCATTGGACTGATAAAATTCACTCTCATATTTTTTAAAGCACACCTAATATAAAAGTACTAAATCTATATCTCAATAGATTGTCAGTACGCCATAGAAATTTAACAAATGGAAATTCTCCAAATTTTATAATTAGCGGCACCATATTTATTGACTTGCATAGTGGTGAGAAAGTACAATTTCGTATACTGTATTTTCATTATATAAAAAAATATGTTTCTTAGTTTATATATCTATTACGTTTTCTTTCACTGCCAAGTTGCCTCATCTTGGAAATACTTCAGTTTTGCTTCCCTTCCAGCTATGCCTTATTACACGTTTTTATTATACAGGAGCTCATGTATGTAACGTGAATGAAATAAGAAAAAAATTGTAAAGCAATATTGCGTTTACATGACAGCTTCATATAATATACCTTCCTACATGAATAAGAAACGTTTTCTTTACGGCAGGCGTGGCATAGGGTATTCTGCCCAGCTACAACTTGAATTGTGTGACCCAAATTGGCTTGACAGCTGACCTATGGGAAATTGTGTAGGCAGCTATAAATTTCCCTACAAAGTCTTCGTCAGATTGGACAGAATCGATTTCATCCGTTATCCTTGATATTAAACTGTAATACATGAGATCCATTTAGATAAAAAATTATATTGGCACGAATATATTAGAAAAATATTATTACAAATTATTCACAATATCTTTTCAAGATTGTTCACGTTACATATTATTGAAGAGTAAACCCTAGCCCTAGTAGGCTAAACTACAACTGTTTCATTTGCAGAAAATAAATATTCAGAGATCACAAACTCTTGCTGTTATGAATTACATCCGCAAACCACAGATTAGTAGCCTTTTTAGAAAATGACAACCGAATTTCTCTACTAATATACAATCAAACAGTTACGTCTTATTGAAAAATTATACCTGCTCCGGTTGAACCTTTGTGATCTGTCCTTGTTTAATGCATTTCAATGTGATTTAGTTAATTGGAAACTGTACAAAATAACATGTGTATTATAAACTATAAAGAATACGAAATTAAACTGCCTCTTCTGACGAAAGATCTGCGACTCCTATAATAATAATGATAGATTCTATATTCGGCACGAATATAGAATACCCCAGGAACATTAGTCAAATAAAGGCGATAATCTCGGAATGAGAGATAGTCGGATATAAACTTGTATAAACCTTTATTTTGGTACCCTAAAACTTGTCTCAAAACCTACCTATCGTAGGGCGTCCGCGTCTTCAGATATCCCAAGGTCGAAAGTCAAAAAATCGATTATTTACACTTTTATTATAAATATTGTAGAGGATTAAATTCTCTACAATTTTTGTTTAAACATTTTATTTATATATTGAACAATTTTCGAGATAGATTTATTCAAGTTTATAGCCGACTATCTCTGATTCCGAGGTGAAATCCTAATATGCGTGGACTATAAAAGTTCGACAGTTAATGAATTATTTCTTAGGTCATTGTGCAGTTACAAGTGTCACTTAATTTATGGTTTCCGGTATCGGTAATTAGTATTCAGTATAATATAAATTAGCTACAAAACCACATTAAATAGTGAAATGGCCAAACATTACCACGAAGAAAATACTAGAATAATACTTTCATAAAACAGGAACAGCTAACTGATTAATGCAGAAAGAGTCTCAGAAATGTCATAGTTATATTGTTTTGGAGAATTATGGATCTAAGCCTATAGAAGGGTTTTTGTTGCTGTTGAATATTTTCAATTGTCACTTTTCCGACAAAACATCATCAGAAGGCAAAGTTAACTCAAAATTATACATTATAAAACAGTAAATTAAAAATCAGAAAAGAGCACAGCGAACCCGTTGTCTGAATTTTACGATTACGTTTTAAATATATAATTATACATTGTGATAAAAATATCGACTTAAGCAAATTCGTGAACCAATTTATAAGCTATTAAAAATTTGTAATCCAATTTCCACGCTCGAGTCAACTTGTCTGCTCCAGTGGCGAAAAACTGATCATTGATTTTACAGCAGTAATTGTTCTTTTTTAAATATACTTTTTTATTATATATATTTATGAGAAAATACTCAATTTTAATACTCTAAAATATGAAATATGTTCGTGAATGGTGTAAAATCAGACATATATTGTGCAAAGATTCATCAGCCATATATACCTACAGTCGCCAAATGATAGTCACCCCATGTTTCATGACCACTGAAAAAATATATGTGATATACATGTCACCTGATTTTTTTTATCAAAAATGTGGCACGCCACTGACATTTTCCATGTGGATATAGGTGTTCCTTATTGATGTGCTGATATTTCAGGATGAAATGAGGTCGTTTTATGAGGAGAAGTCTATTTGAACGGACATACCGTTTACCGGTTTACCGTCAGTTTTATATATCGGGGTTGTTTTTGATTATATATATATATATATATATATATATATATATATATATATATATATATATATATATATATATATATATATATATATATATATATATATATATATATATATATATATATATATATATATATATATATATATATATATATATATATATATATATATATATATATATATATATATATATATATATATATATATATATATATATATATATATATATATATATATATATATATATATATATATATATATATATATATATATATATATATATATATATATATATATATATATATATATATATATATATATATATATATATATATATATATATATATATATATATATATATATATATATATATATATATATATATATATATATATAATCAAAAACAACCCCGATATATAAAACTGACGGTAAACATCAACTCTCTAATTTTCGCCCTATAACTATTCTTAACTCAAAAATAATTCTTAATATAAAAATAAAAGCAAAAATTTTTAAATTTATTATTTACAACAAAATGTACCCCCAAATTGAGAATATGATTACGCCAATACAGCATGGTTTTTTATAGAAAAAGTCAATAGAAACTAATCTATTGTCTTTTTCTGAATACATTGAGCAACATCTGGAGAAGAGGAGTCAAATGGTGGATGTCATCTATACAGACTTTGCTAAAGCATTCGATAAGTTTGACCATGATATATTGTTACATAAATTATTCCCATTTGGTTTCAGTAAACATTTAATAATATATTTTAGTTCCTATTTACAGCTAAGAAAACAAGTCGTGAATTACAAAGGTACAGAATCATTTGAGTATGATGTTGAATCTGGGGTACCACAAGGTTCCAACTTGAGTCCTCTTCTCTTCGTGTTGTTCATTAATGATCTGCCAGATAATATAACTTCCAAATGTCTACTCTACGCAGATGATTTTAAATTTTATAGGGCGGTAAATAGTAGCAATGATGGAGTAAAAAGATTAAGTCTACAAAAAGATTTATATACTATATTATATATTTGGTCCTAAAAAAAATAAGTTGTATTTCAATATAAATTTTTTTTATCATATATCATTTTATAGGAAAACGGATATTTTTCATATGTTAGTTACACTATGAACGACATGCCGTTAAAACGATTAACGCAACATAAAGATCTAGGTGTTATATTTCAATAAAACTTTTATTTTACCAAACATATAGAAACTATAGCATCGTGTTCGTACAAAATGCTTGGTTTTATTAAACGCATTACTAGTAGTTTCAACAACATAGATGCTATTAAAAATTTGTACAATACTCTGATACGACTAAAATTAGAATTTGCAGCAGTGATTTGGAACCCGCACACTAAAAAACAAAAGAAGATTATCGAAAGGGATCAAAATATTTTTTTAATTTATATTTTTCACAAAAAACACAAACGCTTTCCAGATTTTGTACATTATGAACCGATTAGACTGGAATTAGAAATAAAAAAGTTAGAATATAGGAGAAAATGTATACTACTAACGTTTCTGTATAAATTGATTAATAATAAAATCAACTGCCCATATCTGTTATCACGTGTAAACTACAGATAACCTCAGTTAAATACAAGACCCAGGAATATTACTTTTTTTGTTAAAAACAGTCAATCTAGACTTGATAGAATATGTTCACTTTTTAATGGAAAAATGGATAACACTAATTGTGATGTATTTAATATGACGTTAAAACAATTTAAGTATAATCTTAGGAGTATAGATATTTCCGATTAGGTCCATTCTTTATTAATTGTTATTATGACGAAATAAATCATCGATGAATATATTTCAGTATTGCAAATATTTTACTTTTACTTTAATTTCGATCATTATTTTTTTTTTTTTGCTTTTTTTATCTTAAACGTTTAACCTACATAATATTGCTACAACTAAAACAAACAAAAAAATACTGAGAGTAGTTATCTCAGTATTTTTTTGTTTGTTTTAGTTGTAGCAATATTATCAGTGTCATCAGTAATAGTAATTTCTTTGTAGTAATATTGTAGTAATATTTATCTTCTAATTTATTTGCTATATTTATTTATTTTTGGAGGGTAAATTGTATTGTGACCATGTCCATATTATTCTTGATAATTCTCTATATTTAACCATTCATATAACCATTCTAACTTGTATATAATGTATCTTTTAACTTCACTGTTTTCATTATCTTTGATATTTAAGTGATATTTAAGTTATATTCAAGTCTACAGATAACTAGTGATTTTCTTTATATATATGATAATGCATTATTTTGTTGCATATATTCATGCATTATTTTTTACCACCTTTTTTACTACACCTTATTTAATGAGGCAAAAATAAAGAAAGGTGTGTCGTTATAAAGTATGAAAAATTATGAGACAATTAATGAGAAATGTATCTTTCACATATTCATATATGCCACTTAAGATATATCCTTTTCCGTGAAGTAACCTGTAGAAGTAAGCAATCACTCATGGCTGCATCTGTTGAATTCAGTAACACGAGGATATTCCCAGTTTGATGGTCCAACTAGAAAATTGATTAATAATCCAAAAAATACCTAGCAACGCCTCCGATTCGAACGAACTGATACTAATGAAGATTTATGCTGGCGCTCCCCTTTGTTAACATGCAGTTACATCAAATGTCTTTTGAGATTAATCGCTTATCTACATGGGCTGCACATTCGTCTACTTTACATATAAATATATCAAGCGGGTTTAGCTTTCCGGAATTTCGATGTAAATCAATAAGCTATAATAATTTACCCCCGGAGTTAGGTAGTTTACTTCCAGCAGCTTATTAACCAGTGATAAATAGGTGATGGCCTGATAAAATAATAGAATTCCATTATATTCCATAAAAACGTATCTACCCTATCGTCCGTACTGAAAATTTATAGAGCCATTTTTCATGTAATTGCACATTCATACCGGCAGTTATTTCCACATATTTTAAAATTATCTACTTAAAATTGAAAAAAAATTAACATGGAGTCGAGAACGTCATTTATATCTTTGTATAACTAATTATTCATTGAAATCAGCAATTCAATCAGTCTTTTTAATAACCATATTATATTATTTTGCCTCAATATTTAAAAGTAAGGCCACAAAAATACATGACATGGTATACATAACATGCTATGTCCATTTATTTTAATATGGTTTATCGTGGGATGGTAGCAAATAAAACGACATAACGCAAACCAACTACGCGTCTGATTGGTCAGGACGTAATTTCATTATATCTAAGTTATTTATCGACACAAAAATATGTATCTAGCATAATCACAATAGACAAGTCCCAATAATAATTATAGCATATAGAGCATGAATAAACTATGTCTAGTTTGAAAGATTAATACGAAAGCATCATGGTAGAAACGGGTTCCGATAATTTATAATCTAGAAGCAAAATCAATGTAGATATGACGCCTAAAATAAACACCGAAATTAAACGACAGAAATTGAATCTGATTAGAGTATAATGATTGTATAATAATTATAAGAAAGAAAACTGTAACCAGGAAGTGCAGTTGTTTTTCTATACGGCATATCCGTGGTTACATATAACACTGCAAGAGAGTCCAGCTATAGAGTTCAAGGAGAGAACAGCTTCGCTAATAATTTTTGTAAAATTTTGTTAACATTAATAATTAAACTTAAGAAAATTATTTAAAATAGTGAGAAATAAGTAGTAAACACCAGTGGGGAAGGTTTTAAAGCAGAAATAACTGCATATTAAGTGTTTTCGTCTAAATTAAGGCGTGAGAAGTAGAGGCTTGGTAGCGTCCCCAGCCTGCAGAAGACTTTGATGAGCAGAAAAAGGAAATGCAAGTCTTTTATAAGAAATCCCAAGTATTAAGAAGCAGTAAAAGTGCAAAATCTTACGATCCACAGTTTGCGGATAAATATATACTACAAGTTCCGGCAATCGTAGCAGCGTTCTAGTATGGCGGCATCTGCTAGATGACACATCCAGAGCCCTGCATCAGCTGTTAACAAACCAGTGTCGTGGAAAATAGTGCTAAGTGTTTGTGCATCGCACATTAAAAGGGTTAACATAAAATTTCTAAGGTAACAACTATTTCAAACTTTCCTAGTTTTAAGGATATATTGTACCAGAGGCTTAGTCCTATGCAGTAGAATAAGTTACGTAGGTTTGCGTAGGGTATTTATAAGTTTCAGAGTTTGTATATTTATTTTATGATCATATGACACTAAACATAGTCATATATAAACTACTTCTTCTTTCATATTAATATTTTGAAACTTTTCAGGAAACAATTTAAATCCTACAATTTGAGACAAATTAAAATTCAATTGATTTAACAAAATATAGTAGTATCATAGATTAATTCATGTATGGAAAATATCTTCAGTTTTATAAATTCTAATCTTGCAAAATATTTACATAGGCCTAATTGGACCCCCTCTAAGACGATAGGATACTCATGTTCTCAGTGATCCTTTTCAGATTATAAATTAGTGTTCATAGAACTTGCGCCATAGAAGCTTATCAGACGTTTCTTCGCTATACTATTACTATTATTATCTAATTTTATATAAGTCTAAAAACAACAACGTATTAGGGCATATTCACAGAGTATATAGGGCTATGGGCTATCTAACAATGTCAATTATTGTTACCAATATTTGTACTGTAAGTAGAGAATGTCGTGTTTTTTGATGTGAAGCCAACTATGTGATTTTGTTTGGCTGTAATTAATTTGCATTATCCTGAAATATTTACATGAAAACCGACGACAAATTTATTCAGCGTAAAGAAGTAATCTGTCCCGTTAGGTTTTTATATACAGGAATATTACAAGTAACAACTTTTTATGCAAAATTTGCATATAAATTATCTTTTTCTGAGTTGTAATACTTCTAAAATATCAAAGTAATTTTAGAACACGGAATGCAATACTCGAAGGAAATTTGTTTTCTGCCTTATTATTAAACTAAAACTTTCTAGTGAAATAGAACTAAAATTTGTTTTATAATGAAAAATATTAGTTTTAAACATCCAGTCTATTGTTAATCTCAATCAATTATATTCTTAAAATGTACGTAAGTAGTATTATACAAAGCATTATAGAAATCTACATTGTCATTAAGATTTGGATTGGTGTTACTTCAATGGACCCATTGAACATTACATAGTTTACTTATATTCAAATATTTAGAGTTATGAAGATTGGATTATTCCAGTTCAACTAGTTTCTTTTGTTTCAATAGACACGAATTGACCATGGATTCTGTTTCATCGTGCTAATGCACTTGAATTCACATATTTTTTCATGTTAAAGCTGCAAAATGGAAAGTCCCGTTTTCAAAATATAAAAATATAAAGAAAAATATGTTATACATATTTTTCTTTATATGTTATAAGGAAAAATATGTTATACATATTTTTCCTTAACATAATTCAATCGATGAGACTATATAGGTAGAGGACTCCTCGTGCTCCAGACCTTAACTTTTTTGGGTCCTTGCTATGGGCTTACTACGGAATCTCAAGATAAATATAACTGTCAGACCAGAGAACATATTGTTGAATAAAAAAACGAATTCCCGCCTAGTAGGCCAGTCAATATGTACATCCGTGCTTGCTGAATTTTTGGTATGTTGTTAGGACCTTAACCAATATTAAATTTCCAATTTCTAAAGTACTGTGCGAGCGGCGGTATACCCAAAAAACCATGAAATTTTTGGACTTTTTTTCCGTTTTTGCTCAATATCTCAGGGAAGGAAGGGCCTGACCGGTATAGTCATTCTACATACTTTTAAAGTAGACTAAATTTTCTACAATTTAGACTAGGCCGAGCTCTATATAGCCATTGGTTCCCAAGATACAGCTCTTCAAAAATAGGCCATTTTTTCCAAGTTACAATTTTTTAAAATGGTTACTTATTTTGTGAAATATCTTATAAAATACGCATCCCATGTCAAATATTGCAAATAAAGTTGTAGTAAATTTAATTTGCTTTAATTTAAGACCAAACTGGTACCTATAGGCCCAGCGGTTCTCTCAGAAACGACAGACAACCATAAAACATAAGTCATAACAATTAATTTGATACCTAACTAATAACTTTGCTACCCGAATATGATATCAAAAAAAAAACACCAAAACAGCGAAACGACTCCGGCGCTACGCAGCTCATTCCAGCTACGAATTAACGTTCGATGAATCCACAGTAATTCAAATTGCTCAAGAGCATCTATTGGGCAATAAGAACAACAAGACGAGATGCTTCTTTATGACGCCTTTGAGAAGGAGGGAGTAGAAGTGGTTGTTGCCGAAGAAGATGCGGATCGAGAGATCGTCTTGACAGCGTTTTCAGTAGCCGAGCGGGTCGTCATAGTGGGAGAAGACGTCGACATGCTCGTTCTTCTCAATGGTTTAGGCGCTCAAGAGACAAACCTTCTACTCTACAAACCGTCTACCTTCAGAAGAACACGAAGAGCGAAGCTAGTTGCTGTCACTTCTCTACGAGCTCCTATAACCACCAGGACTCCCAGCGATCATCAGGGACGGTACTATTCACCCACGCTTTTACCGGGTGCGATACTACCTCAGCACTGTTTGGCCTAGGAAAAACCAAAATCACCACACTCCTGAGCAAGAGTGAACTTGCTGAGCAAGTGGAAGTCTTCCTTCGGCATCAAATGCTTTGTGACTGTATATGGGGTGACATCGCGAGGGATACTTTGGATTTCCTGAGGTATAAGCATATACGTTTGATATATTTCCTGAGGTACGTTTGTCCGCATGCCGCAGGCTACCATGCAGCAACTTGAATTCCACTCATTGGGGGTGGAAGCTGTCTTTCAGGGAATCACCCCCCATCCCCCTACCATGGATCCCGCACCTCCTGCCCTTCTGGAAAAATTTCTTGTAAATGCAAGAAAGGTACTCCGTCGCGCGCACAGCACTTTGGAAATTGCAAATCTGGTTTTTTAATATTGGTTTAGGTTCTAACATATCAAAAATTCAGAACGACCGGACCTTTTGCAAGCACGACCCCCCTTTTCATGTTTAACTTGACGTCTATGGAAATACTAGGTAAATATTAGTAATAAAAATGTAGTAATAAAAATAGTAATCAACAATATTAATAACGGGCATTTTCATTTTGGATTAATTTTGCTTGCATCTGCAAAATGGTATACTTAGTAGACAGCAATTTGAAGACCTACTTACAGTTGCAGCTAATGTTCGTCCTTTGTTATTTTTTAATAAAAACTAATAAATACGTTTTTAATTTAACTAATAATAACATTTTGAAATTTAGATTACATTTATCTCGATTACTTTGGAAATATGTTATATTTTGTATGATTCAAAAACTACTCAAACAATACAAAATAGGTGCAGCTAAATATATTTGCCAGCTCAGCGTTGTATCACTGTAGAAATGTATCCAGCTATTTCAAAGGACGGGAAAAAAATCCCATCCGAGCATATTTTGATCTACATTATTTCGAAATTTTGGCACACAATGTTTATATAGCAATGTTATTAAATCTGACAGGCTTTGTTTTAACTAAAATAATTGTAAATAACTGTAAAATAACTAATACTATCACAATGCCTTTGAATCAAAACAAAAGCATTAATGAAGAAGTCATTGCGATTAAAAAACATGTAACAATGTAAATTTAATGAAATTAAAGAAATAAGGGCAACTAATCCTAATTGATATGAAAATAATGAAATACTTAAATAAGAATTGGATTACTTATTCGTAAGCAGATAAACAAGTCGGCGAAAGAGACAAATACGGGAAAGATAATTTGAAAGCGTACATTGTGCAGAAAAAGCAAACTTCTATAACTGTAAGAATATTCTTATCTTCTTTAATCGACATTTTAGTTTGATTACATAGTTGCTGACTTTTTGAATACGTTTCCTTAAATCTGGGTCGTCTACATTTCCCTGACAATTAAGATAACGAATTCCAGAGAATGTGTAAAAATTTCGCTGAGACGACATCGCCCAGAAAATGATTCACGAAATAATCAGGATGATAGCGAACTTTGTTTAAAACAAAGTTACAGCAATACGAGTTGGTAATAGTCGATAAACGCGATAGAACAGTACGACTATTATGTTGTAAGAAAGTTTCTCTGTGCCAACGACTAGATTTTATTAGGAAGCATTGACACGAAAATAAAACGCACATGCACGAGTTTATAGGGACTATTACAGTAATCAGTTTTATGCAGCCAGATGGAACCAAATCCATTATACGCCCTAAAATTATCATACTAAATTTTGATACGTAATTATGGATGGCATTGTAAACAAACGCTGCCATTATTTATAGGCATATTAACTTTATTATTGTCATATGTAATAAAGTGATCACCCTTTAAAAATTTTATACATTGAATTGCATGCATTTGTTATTGCGAAATCTTATTGACACTCTAGGCAGGATCAAGGATGAATGGAAATACTCGAGCCAAAAGCAATGAAGGGAAAATATAAATTTTTATTTATTTTCAGTTATTTCAATAATATTTTCACAATTATTAATATATTCATCTCGTGAATATCTATTTTTTATATGTACACAGAGAAAAACACAACAATTACAACTTGTCATTGATAAAAAAGTCATTGCCTGCAAATACAATTTAAAGTAAATAAGATAAAATTAAAGCTAGATTAAAATGTAAATAAGTTACAAAGTAAAGCTAGATTATAATATAAATAAGATAGAAAGATATAAAGCTGGTTAATATAGCTTGAAATGCAGAATAGCTTTCGAAAAGACCATAGCAACCATATAGTATTAATACAATATTAATGTATACAGTGAAATATTAAATTATAGCTATTATAAGTAATTAATACTGTTACATTATCTCCTGACTTTCAATAATGGTTGCAATAGAAGTTTAGAGATTAAGATTGATGTTAAAGTAAATATGATAAAGTAAATATGAACTTAAGGCAATGAATTCAAATGATTTTGATGTTAGAATATAAAATATAAATATATATGAGACGTCATAAATCTATTTTAGTAATAATTAATCGAATTAAAATATTGGTATAAAATACTATCAATACCATTGGTTAGAATTGTTTATGAGATGATACCAAGGACATATAATGGGTAGGTAAGCCTACAGCCTATGTTAATGTTCCAGCATTCGTCTGTAACGCAATATCTGAAATTTACTAACGAGAACGGCGACGCCAGTGCAGCGCGATCAATTCAAAATTAAATAAATGCTACGTAAATAAGAAAATCGTAAGTAAAACCATATCAGTTATCTAAAATCTAATATTAACATTTCAATAAACTCTCTTAGTTTAAGAAACATGTATGAATAACCATTTTATTTATGTATGAACATAAGTTATAATATAGTAGAGTAGGACATTAATTAAGATTTATATAACATATAAATGCCAAATACGCATCATAAAAATTAATAAATAGCTTAAATAAGCAACTTATATCATTGAATGGTACCATTTATTGCAAAGTCATTAGCTTAAAGTACGTAAATAAATTGTAAAACAACAATATTTTATATATGAACATGTAGAGTTATGGTTTAATTAATTTTCAAAATAGCAAGTAAATTCAATATAAATTGGATACAGGTTTCAAATTTAACTTAATTTGAACCTCCCTTAAAGTTAAATCTCTCATGCTCATGCAGATAAAAACAACAATAATACAAATATACAAACATTCTCCCACTATGTATGTCAAATATTGTTACATATGTATCAAACTTTTAAATATCTGCGTTCATATGAACTGGTGCTCATAATTTATATATAAGAAGAAATAATTGAATAAGACACAGTGGTTACGTATAACAATGCAAGGGAGTTCAGCCATAGCGTTCAAGGAGAGAACAGCTCGGCTAAGAATTTTTATAAAATTTTGTTAATCTCATAGTTAAATTTAAGAAAATTAATTAGGATAGTGAAATATAAGTAGAATACCAGTGGAAAGTTTTCAAAGCAGAAGTAACTACATATTAAGTATTTTCGTCGAAATTAAGACGTGGGAAGTGGAGGCTGATAGCGTCCCCAGCTTGTAGAAGAGTTTGCTAAACAGTATAAGGAAAATGAAGTCAAATTTTAAGAAGTTCCAAGAAAAAAGAAACAGTAAGAGTGCAGAATTTGATGAACCATAGTTGGCGAGTAAATATATAACATAACAGGTTTCCGGCAATAGTAGCAGCGTTTCAAGTACGGCGAGTAGTAGCTGCATTCCTGAGGTAGTGCGGCGGCGTCCGGTAGATGACACCATCAGAGCCCAGCATCAGCTGTTAACAAACCGGTGTCGTGGAAACTAGTGCGAAGTGCTTGTGCATCGAAAATTAAAACGATTAACATAAAAATTATAAGGTCCACCATCTCAAACATTGCTAATTTTAAGTATATTGTACCAGAGGCTTAGTCTCATGTATTAGAATAAGTTACGTAGGTTTGCGTAGGGTATTTATAAGTTTCAGAATTTGTTTATTTGTTATCATAATCATATGACAATAAAATTAGTCATATTTAAATTACTTCTTCGTTCTTATTATTATTTGAAACGTTTCAGGAATAATTTAAATCCTATAGAAATGCAATTGATTTAACAGAATATAGAAGTATCATAGATGCATTCTCTTTTTGGAAAATAACTTCAGTTTTAAAATTCTAACATTGCAACATATTAACAAAGACCTAGTTGGACCCGTTCTAATGACGATAGGGTTCTCAGTGATCATTCTCAAATTATAAATTAGTGTTCATAGAACTGGCGCCCATAGGAAGAATTCAAATCTTATCAGACGTTTCTTCGCTATACTATCAGTTATCATCTCATTTCATATAAATCTAAAACAAATATATATATATATATATATATATATATATATATATATATATATATATATATATATATATATATATATATATATATATATATATATATATATATATATATATATATATTGCAGTGGTTGTAAATGCATGAAGGTAAGGTTTATGATATTAGTATAGGTAGCGACAATACAGCTAGTTATACATTAATTTCGTATGCAGAATTATATATTAGTGTCACATTTGCACTCGTTATAAATATATTGTTTGTAGTAGGTAGTATATTTATGATATATAGCTGTCGCTTTCTGCGATTTCAATTTACATTTTCATTGTTTTGAAACAATTAACAATTAGAGCTTGATTTAGTCCCGTAAACAATACCTATTCATATGTAAAATATATTCACATTTTACGTTGCAGACTAAATTATATTTTAGTTAAATTAAAACATGCACATGGGAAACGCTAGAGGCAGATTAAAATAATGCAGATTAAAAGAAATCTACACGGCTACGCCACTAGACAGAATACCAATTAGACAACTACCCAACATATAAATAAAATTGAAGTTGCAAAAATATTGAGTGATTTTATCTCAAAGTAGATGAGTTGCATTTAGAAATAATACGCGATGTTTGAACGCAGGTGAAATTAAAATAAATTATTGCCGTTAGAATAATAGGAATCTAAAAATGATGAGGCAATATTAATAAGCGATTTATTAATTTTTATTTTTTTTTATAATTATGAAGGCCTTAAAAGTACCCCGATTTTGCAGATTAACAATGGCTATATTATTATGCAACACTGGTATTGGTACTACAAATTCAGAGGCTAACTAAAAACTGAAAACTTCGTCGTATTCACAAATAATGTAGTAAACTCCAGCAAATGATTTAAGTATTAAGTAAAGTGACTAACTTTGTCTTAAAAAAACAGGACAATAAGGAACTAAGACGTTCACGAGGTTTTATTGCAGGAATCGATCAATTGGTCATACATGAAGAAAAAACTGCGGAGTGCTATTAAATTAGATGCTGGAATTCGAAGATCGGGGTGAAAAACCACTCTTTCTGTTTTTTTCAATATATCTAGTAAACAAAGTAAAATCTTGATATATCTCTTATGAAACTTTTTGTAGAGAATCAAATTTCCCATCGGAATAGCATTTTCTGAATATTAAAAAAATTTTCATGCCGAAACAGTCGAAACAAACTTGAAAAAAAAGAGAAAATTTCGGTTTTTTTTATTTTTTTTTTGCTTTTTCGCCTTTTTTTGGCTTAGATAGGAATATGCGTTGCTTCTGATAAAAATGCATTAAATCAAGATTAAATTTCCTTTAAAATGATGTGCGGAACATCTTGTACGAATATTGTTTCGTTCGCATTTTATTGGAAAAATTATTGTTATACTCAATTAAAAAGTCAATTAAAAACGGCACCTAGAGCTTTGACCTTGAACTCTTCTTGGTATGTGGAGGCCTCCTACACGCTAGCTAGGTCTTAGAAGAGTAAACAGTCTAAGTTTTACTGCGATTAGCATCCAGCAGATCGGTCAAATGGCGCCCAGGCAATGCACACGTTAATGCAAACTCGCGTTGTACGCGAAGCATCAGTCCGTGGGCTATTGAGCACACTCGGCGATGCCTAGTAGTGTCCTGCACCACGCCAATGTGCCTATCACATTTTTTAAATTAATTTAAATATCTATAAGTTAGGGATGTGACGGGCGCATTCGCCATTTTCTATGGTATATCTGGTGAATTCCCCAGTATATCTTCGGAATCCAAGGTCCAATGGCAATAAAACTAAAAGTGAACCGACTTTAAAATACCCCCTTTCCAACAAAAAGAGAATTTTTAAAATTGGTTCACAAATTACGGGGTTCTGCGGTAACGAACATAAAAAAATCTACAACCTAATTGAGAACCTCTTTTTTTTGAGGCTGGGTAAAAATGGAAGGAACCTTATTATATATTTTGGTTACAATGCAGATTAAATTATATGTAGTACACAAAGATATTGAATAAATGTAACATTTTAAACGTTTAAGTTTTAAAATATGAAACAAGTTTTTCAAGAATAACCCGTTCTTTATTGCTTCTGTGCTTTAGATATTTTTTGTATTTCAAATGCCAACAGGACCAGTAACTAACATCGACTGCTAGAAAACTTGCTGCAACGAATTCGAAGATACTGGCATGTATGACGATAGCAAGAATTTTGAGGCTGCCTTCAATTTTGTGAACCTGTCCTGGCTGGCTGGCTGTCTACTGTCCAATTCACTAGTCAGACCATATGAACCTGTGGAAAGATTTTTTTTATTTGTTTAATATTTAGTAACACACACTGGGGTCAAATCTAGTTAGAATTCGATTTCTCATTTTCTATTTCTATAATGATAATCAATGAATTACTTATATTATAAATAAGGTGCATCCGCCAAAAATTTGCAGTGCCGTTCCTGAGAGGCGATTGTTTCGTAAATGTATATCGTACATAATGTCAAAAAAAGTTGCAAAAAATGAAAACAAAATGTAAAACAATTATGGTAATATATATAAAATACATTACACTAAAACATTCTCTTAAATGAATTAATATCGTTTCAACCAATCTTGCTTCAATATCCGTAACCTCTTTAACAGTTTCTTAGGGTAGATATTTCTTTTACACAATAATAAATTTATCCGTTTATCACACCTACGATGGAACACCTATCCACTACAAATTTTTCCAATCATCAGAAATATGTGGTGGTCGTGAATAACAGAATGGGATCCTATCCAATATATTTTTAAACCTAATGGGAATTTAATTTACTTTCCGATACAAATAACTTTCAAAGAAAATTAGTCTAGAGTAATCTGCTTCATCAACAGCATATGAAATATTCAGTGTGTTTAATAATTTCATTCAATATCAACAATCAGAAATATGTATTTGAAAACTTGAAAACGAGATAAGCTTCTGATTTATAATATTTCCGTGATATTGTAAATAGAGCTATTACCTAATTCCTGTTCAATGAGTCAAAATATCATATTATCATGATATTTTGAGTCCTGAGTCCTGATGAGGCAAATAATCGCAAATAAAAAAAAATATTAATCATTAAATAAATGTACGCTGTGATGCAAATTAATGATGAATTAATTAATGTTGCGAATAAAACTCAGGAGACAAGAGAGTGGCAGATTGAAATCATCTTTGCATATCGAATTTTTAATTAAAGAAATGTCAGTTGGGTTTTTTACCGCCTTGCAAAAATATCTCAGGTATAAAAACTGTAATTTTATTAGCATGCCGTAAATTTAATTCTTCTAAATTATTCTGTAGTGGAGAAAATAAATAAAAAAATATTTTGAAAATGGATTTTGGAAAAAAAATATAAGAAAGTACCCCTTTAATTTTGCTGAAAAAACACCTCTTAAAATCTTTCCCAATAATTTAGAAACACACACACATTACATTTCAAGTAATTATTATTAGGTTAAAAATATAATATGGGTAACATACAGAGATTATTATTAGTTGCTAATATTTTAAAATGGGAATAAACAGATATATACGATATCATAGAAATATGGTAATTCATACATTTCTCTTATTGAAATACAAATTTCCGACCGTTAATAGCTAATCAAATTATTAAATGCACTGAACTGTAATACTTCAATGGTATTAGGGAAGCATATTGCCGAGACAAATTATCTTTGTAAGTGATTTGTATCGAAAAATAATTAAATTCCCATTAGGTTATATAATGTATCAAACCGGGCTTTATTCACTTATTCAAGGCCACCACAGGAAATACTGATATTTGCTGATGGAAATACGTAAAATCTTGTAGAATCTATAAAACAACTACTTTACCTAGCTATATGCCAGAAAATATTGAATGACAGAATAATAGTATTGGAATGGATTGCTGCAAACCCAAGATTTCTTCTCACATAATAAATATGAAAAGCAAAGAGTTTAAAAGGTAAGAAATATATTCCATGGTGCAAAAAGGAATCTTTTTAGAATCAATAATTAATACATAAGATCCAACAAATAAATTTAGTTTTGACCATTCAAACAATTTATGCATCACTTCCTATTTAAATGCTCATGAGTTATATTATACCAGGTGTGTCATAAATACCGGGACGGTCAGTTATTTCGCATACTGCACATCGAATTAAAACACAGAAAAACAAGTGTCCAATATTTTTTAAAGATCTATTCAGCGACACCCAATTTTTATTAAAGATTTGCATTGTACGTTAATAAATACGACATTTTTGTCTGAAACATTTTTTCGAAGTCTAGTATATGGCGCTGGAAATGTCGGGGGAAAAATACTTGTCCAGAAATGTAAAAAAGCATGAAAAAAATACGCGTGGAATATTTTTCACAGAGTTATTCGATGATATCTAACTGGACGTCCCCAGGGGGCAGGGGGTTCATGTTAAATGTCGCTGAATATATCTTTTAAAAATATTCACGTATTTTAAATAATTAACTGTCTCGATATTTATGACACACCCTATACATATATAGGGTGTAGGGATTCAATATTTTCTAGCATATAGCTAGGAAAAGTAGTTGCAATATATTCTACGCATATGTAATAAGATTTTACGCATTTTAAAGTTTAACATCTAGGTAAATGTATGCCTAATGATTTTATTCAGGTAGAACAAGTATAAATAGAAGACTAGGTAGTTATTTTCTATGAATGTTAGTTCCGTCAAAACTAGTCTCACATAAAAGTGTCACTATAAGAATAGTGTGTATTATAACTTAGACCTAGAAAGTAATCTAGGTTTAAGTTGCATTAACATCTAGATAGATGTATGCCTAATGATTTTATATATTAATATACAAGTGGAACAAGTATAAATAATAGAAGATTATGAAGTTGTTTTCTATGAATGATAGTTCCGTTACTGTTATATAAAAGTGTCACTCTAAGAATAGTGTGTATTAATGATAAATTCAAGTATAAATGACAAATTAAATAAATCGTACATTATTCTGAAGATACTCAATAAAGGCGAAAGGACTTCTAAATGATTCGTTTCCGTATATACGTCCAGATACATAACGGGTAAAGAAGATACATAAGTATCTTCTTTATTTCTTCTGTCCGTGTGTTGTCATTGAACTCCACCTAAACGGTTGATTTTTATGGTTATTTTTTAGCTTCACAATTAGATCCGATAGAAAATATTTTTAATTAATTTAAATAGCTATAAATTAGGGTTGTGACCGGCGCATACGCCATATCTTCTGGGTTTATCTATGTTTAACAGGCAGATGACGGATTATTGTTTCCAAATAATTTTAAAAGCTACTGATTAAGTAAACAAAATTTACCAAATATTACTAATACATTAACTAATACATTAACAAACCAGTCTGGCTTAAAAACGTCATCTGCACTTGATCCTGTCTTCATGGTTGCTTTTACTTTCGTATTTAATTTTCGGAACGTGCTCATTAGTGATTCTTTCTTCTTCTTTAATTCGCTGATTGTGCAAGTAATACTAAAATTTTGTTGGATTCGCATCCAGGAATCATGTACAGCATTTCTATCTTTGTGCTCATTGTACTTCGGGTTCCAAATTATTGGTTATTGCTCGTATAGGCATAAAAATTCTGATATTGCTTCGATTGACCACGGCATGTTGTCACTTGCTTAGCTAAATATCTACTGAATTTGACTAATTTTTAAAATTTACGGGCGAAGACTCCGCGCCGTGTAACTGTATACGCATGCCAGTCCACTTCGCGCGCTGCGCGGCTTTGAAGTGTGCAAAGTTTACCGCCAATCCACGGGACCCAGCACGCTACGCCACGCCATGCCACGCCACGCCAGCACAATTATACGGCGTGTGGCGCGACAGTATTCACTCCAGGCGTGGCACTCCCCACGCCGTGTAACGTCGCCTTTACACTAACCGCATACAACGTACCTAATATCAATTTAGATTATTTGTTGATAAAAATGATGCAAACAGAAGTTAGAGTAAAACTGTATTTTCTCTAAGCACCGACTTGTTCGAAAACGTAATCATCAGATATGTCTCGAATTTCAAGGAGTAAATGATACAAACGTTGTCATTGGTATGTTTCCGAAGCGAAATTTGTTTCGTTTACATTCTAAACTGTTTCCTTTAGCAATTTGAGTAGAAAAACTGTCCACTTAAAAACGTTCAACCTTAAGTATCACATTTTTAATAGTTGACAGCGTTTCTCGTCTAATTCTTGTCTAAATAGTTTCTCATTAAACAATCCAAATTCATCCGGTAAAATACAAACCTCTTGTGTAATTATTATGTAAGATTAATTTCGCGTTTTTTCTAGTACATTTGTCAAAAATTCTTGAAACATTCCTTACACTATTACTGTCTTCTTCGGTTTTTTATGTTCGTTTCTAACCTATTAAATCTTTCTGTCTAATTGATCCATTAGTCTCTATTAAATGCCGCAATAGCTTCAGCAACAGTTTTGATAAAAAATGTCAAAATTAATATTTCCATGACAACCTGACAAAGTCATGGATGGCTATCTTTATTGTTATTCGATGTGATATAATTGCATAGCGATATTGCGTGAATGTTCATCTCCAGTTGTGACGACATGCTGCTGTGTCACGGCTAGAACTATCGGTAGGCTACGAATAGAGGCTCCGTTAATCATGTGCCTCAAATCACTGTTTCCCAGTTGAGGGTGAATATCAATAAACTACAATGACTTATAGACTTAAGTGCTATCCGCTTTTATTATTTAAAAATGTAAGTAAACAGCCTTAAAGTTTAATAACAAGTGGGTATAGAACCCACAATAAATTAGGCATCTATCCAGTTAATTGTGACATAAGACACTTTATTATTAACTAATGAAGCCAACACAGCCCGTTTCTTCACAGAAGTCCCCAGCCTTCCAAATGCTACTATTTCACTTGGTGCTATGTTTTTTTCCACCTCAACGCACCTAACAATAAAAATTGCATGGTGGCACACAGGGTCTCCTAAATACACTAGAAAATCACCACCAAACTTGTCACCTTGCGTAACAAAATAGCCCCTGTCCCACAAATCACAGTAGACCAAACATTGTAATTGGTTACAAAGATTTAAAACTTCCTCCGAACTAATACGTTTCCCATTTGCTAGATTCAAATTTAATGGCTCAAGTAATATAGGCCAGATCATGTTATTTTTAGTAACAGGTGTAGATTTTTCTAGTTCTTCATTTAGTATATCCTCCGGAGTGCGAGCGTCATTGATTTCTCTTCGTTTTTCAACAATTTTATCTATCATACTCTCTAGTTGCTGCCTGCGAATGTTATAAAGACGTTTTTCTACAATCGCCTCAATAGTAGGCTTTTGCGCTTTCAATTCTCAACGCAAGGTACGCCATTTCCGATGATGACATAATTGTCGCTTTAAAGCGGCAATACTGTCAATTCCCGCTCGCTTCTTTATTATAAATTCCTTAGCAGGCGCTTGTCAGTCAAAAATGAGACATAAGAAATGTAGCTAACAAAAAAAACTTCGGTTCATATATAAACATATGTCAAATACATACAATGCAGTACTTTCGCAAGCGGCAATGCAGTACTTTCCGCTCTTAACACACAAATAAGTATTAAGGTTTTTCATAATTATTCCAAGAACGAAATCATATTTTATGAATGTGACAATTTCTGAAAATTTTGATTTTAATGAATTACTAATTAATTCTACTGATACTGAAAATTTTGAATAGTACATCTACTGAAAGAGCGTATCAGATCAAATTTAGTTAAAGTAGCTTTTAAATGCAACAGCCTTAAATGCATCGTATTAAAGGAAAAGTCAGGCCCTGTAAAGTTTTTCAAAACCCAAGCATGT
Source organism: Tetropium fuscum (assembly GCA_964058915.1). Lineage (NCBI taxonomy): Eukaryota > Metazoa > Arthropoda > Insecta > Coleoptera > Cerambycidae > Tetropium > Tetropium fuscum. The sequence continues at coordinate 711,142 of CAXKVY010000209.1, read as the reverse complement.
TACTTTTTTAGTCCTGCAAAAAGAAAATAAATCGCTGCAGACATATATAAGTTATATATGACTTAAATGTATTCCTTTATTTTTATACGGTCCTTATTTTAGATTTTATTTTTCTTTCTATATGTTATTTTGGCTCTATTTCCATATTACATTAGCTACCTGTGTACCTGTATTGCACCATGCTTTGCCTGGCCCCTTTGTAACTGTAGAATCGATAAATCATTCCATACCACAACTACTATAATACTATAATACTTGATTAAATATATATGTATGTACTTAATTAAATAGTCTGAATTCTATTGCTCCGGAAATTTTCCCTCAAGCCATATATTCCTGCAAATTGAGTGTCGGGTCTACTGGAACAGTGCCCGTTATGACCAATAAAGCCATTTATTTACCCAACCGTACCCTATTCCAATCTAGAGATTACTACATCAATATGCCACTAATTAGGGTTTAGTGCATCTTGTAACTGACAAGCGAGATCAAAACACCAGCTAAAAATTTCCACTACAATACTCAAATGAATTGGAAATGAAATATAATACAATTTTAAATATTTTAGTTAGTTATCTGTCAAAGGTACGTAGGTATATATTTATGTAAATTATTTATTAAATTTAATAAAGCATACACATATTTGGGTTCATTGAAATGCTATATGGGGTTAATTAAATATTTTGTAGATACCTAAAACTGCAGAATGATAGCTTGTTATGCATATACAGTGTGTCCCAATAATATACGAGGTACCTGTAAGTGCGTCAAGCAGTGTGGTGACCTGTCTGTGCAATAAATTTGTTACTCGTTTCATATTTAACCTCACCCTTCGTAATTACCTGTTCAAAATTAACACCACTCCTGTTCAAAATTAACACCATTATAAATTTACCAAAATTTTGTAGCTACCTTTTTTCGTAACCTGAAGACCCATGTCAATAATATTTTTTTGGATTGTAGCTTTGTTTCTTGAAAATGTTAATAGTTTTCCTGTTTTTGATAAAATGTTAATTTTCGGTTTTTATCGGGCGTAAAAAATAGTGTTTCTATTACGTATTTTTATTTGTTTTGCGAAAAGAAGATCGTGTATGTAATATTTATATTTATATTTCTCTATGTAATGAATTGCTACAAACCCATGATTTTGCGTAAAACAAATATGAATAGCAAATAAGTTAAAAGCTAATAAATATATTCCAGGCAGAAAATTGGATTTTTTTTCGAATATTCGAAGTAACAATTAATACAAAAGATCCAACAAATGATTTTAGTTTTGACTAAGCAAGCAATTTCTGTATCACTTCCTCTTTAAATACTTTAGAATTCTATTGTATATATAAATCAATATTTTCTAGCATGTAGCCAGGAAAAGTATTTTTTTTAATAGATTCTACAAGATTTTATGCATTTTAAAGTTTAAGATCTTCTGGATAACTGTATGCCTAATGCTTTTATATATAATATGTTCAAAAAGAACAAATATAAATAGTAGAATAGTGTTAGAATAAAATATTTAGTGTTTTCTGTGAATTAAAGTATTTGACATCATAAAGAAACGACCTAGGCACCTGCTCATTCGCCGTTTACGGCATTACTGGCCGAAAATCGAAACATTTCGATTAAAAACGATTTACTTTATCGCTAAAGCAATGTTGCCAATATTTGGTTTATAGTCGGTATTAAATTTGTCATGCTACTGTTTTGTTCCTTAAAATTAAATTATTATTTACCTATTTTAATTACAAAAACGTAAATTAAATAAGAATAGGTATCAGATTTTCAATGCAATATATTAGAAACAGTGCCCTGCTGTTAGAATTTCTTATTATCAAAGAGTTTGCGCTGTCGGTATTTAATCTTTTCACGTTTTATCGACAGCTGTGAAAGAAATATTTTCTACACTTACAAAAGATTGTCCTTTACACTCGTATATATTGTATACTTATAAACGGTAATGTGTAAAAACTTTAAAACACAGTTTTTTTCCCTTTTCGGAAAAAATAATAAATTGATAGTACATTTGTTTACATGTCGTTTGTCTTAGCCACACAATAATGTGTTTGTTTCCGGTTTATATCGAGGAATAATCCCTTGAAAATTTCTGCTAAATTCTAACTACTTCTCTAAGACGTACCTTAAGAGGAATCTTAAATAACCATCGTATTCCGGCGCAATCGCTTGACTACATTCTCAGGCGGTTAAGGATACCGAGGAGTATAGTGTCCTTGATGGATACCGACAGCACCATATACGTCACGCTCTACAAATGGGCTATACGGAGCATTATGAAGCAGCACCCTTTTCAGATGTGACTTGGCGACAAACGCACAGGCAGATTTATAGGGTAGGACACCAGATACTATTCAGCCGAGGTGGTTGCTCCATAACGTTGATTTTTTAAGCAACGCTCATAATCAAAAATAGGGAAAATACTTCGAATCCTATCAGAAAATACCTATCATAATAGTACAATTACCAAAAAATAGAAATAGCATATACGTTCTTTAAATAAAAAATGATAATAATACATTACTTTAAGGATGTATAAGAAAATATTTTATAAACCAAAAAATATATCTATACTTTTATAAATAAAAAATATTAATAGAAGTAAATTATTATTTAAATGTTACTGGATAGGGCTGGAACCTTTGATGTAATTATAACACTCGGAGTAGTTTCCTCAAACACCAAAACACTTACTTTCACTTCTCTCGACGCGCGTTTCGCCAACCATGTTGGCATCATCCGGAGACCATTCAAACTGATCTGACTGAAGTTTTAATCGTCTCCGGATTATGCCAACATGGTTGGCGAAACGCAGCGAAGTGAAAGTGTTTTGGTGTTTGTGGACACTACTCCGAGTGTTATTTAAATGTTACCCAGAAATTTGTAGGATGATTATAGACCATAATTTATTAAATGTTATTCAAAATATAAAAAATATCATGAAATGTGTTTTGAAAAACATGTTGTGGGATATAAAACATGCTTATCGAAGAAAAGGATTAAATGGCTAAAAATAATATATTCACAATAGTCATATTCACAATAGACAATCTTCTTATTTCTTTGCTATATCTATTTATTTTTAGAGGGTTTATCGTGGGATGGTAGCAATAAAACGACTGATTATAGTACTTAACGTTTCGGACCCTTTTTTGGGCACTTTCAAAAGAAGATTTTATTTATGACATATTTGACATAGGCAAAAATGACAGCTTTAATTAATTTTTAAGGTTACTAGACTGTTCGAGGGAACAACAGCCAAGAAATCCTACGAACTTAGGCTATTTTATACTTTTTATTTTTAATATTTTTTATGTTTCTTGACTGTTCTTCCCAATGATACCAATCGAACAGTCTAGTAACCTTAAAAATTAATAAAAACTCTCATTATTGCCTATGTCAAATATGTCATATATAAAATGCTGTTTTGAAAAAAAACCCAAAAGAGGGATGTTATTTTGTTATTTGTCTTTACGTTGAGTGAAGATAATTGAGACGAATGATATTTTATTAAATTTTATATTTAAATTATAATATTTATTTCATACTTATTTTATTTTTACTCAAGCTACCCTGATGATTCTCATTTAGTATGGGTGCCAGTTCTTGCGAAAAATGATTTATATTGTGTTTAGGTATAGAGTAACTTGATCTATTAATATTTACTTTAAGTTAGGTTTTTAGATACGATATTTTTGATTTTGTTATTATTTTAGAGCATGAAAAATATGTGTCTCAAAGGAGGTTCAAAATAAGCTAAAACTTTGTTTTAGATTAAGTATATTTAATACCTATGTTATATCTATCAAATGTTAATTACTATCTTGTAATATAATCTTTGAATTTTAAGAAACAAAATGTGATGCTATTGGTATTATTAATCATAATTTCATTACTTCTATTTTAATTTAAACTTGATATTTATTCTTCGAATACATTGAGAAAGCGTTGGTTAGAGTATGTTATTTAACATAAATTTACTTCTGAACAGTTTTTACTTCTGAACTACAGATTCCTGGACCCAAAATAGATAGAATAAGACTAATTCACCGGTATCCTAAATCGCTTCGTTTGGCCGCTAGATGGCCTCAAAGTTCAAAAAATATTTTGTAAATAACTGGAATAGGTATTAACCGATTATGACTATTTTTGGGGTGTGGACTTTTGCTCTCTATCGACACATTTTAGTGATATACCGAGTATTTTTCAAAACTTATAACTCCTAGAAAATTGATATACGGCGATAATATTCGTTCATAACTTATTTCCCTTTTTTATTTGATAGGTGATACCATTTGAAACTTTTTAGGTCTCTTATAGAATTTTTATTAAATTAGCGGTTTAGGTACAAAAAATATATAAATATTTTTTTAAATATCCAACATTATCTTGCCACCCATAAGTTTGGTGGTTGGGCACCTGCCTATTAGGGAAACGCTCACTATACATCCTCACACTTTGTCGATAGTTTCCTTGACAGAAAACCCACGCCATTATCATGTCAGTTTGTTCTGAATTTGTATATGCCATGATTAATGAACGACAATTAATAAAGAATCTCGACGATATACATTTCAAATTTTAACTTGACAGCAGTGACATTTTTATGCATCGCCAACCTACAAAATCAGTGTCTACTAGCACTTCGTTAAGTATTGTTGTATGGGTGGCAAGATAATATTGGAAATTTAAAAAAAAAATTTGTGCCTCAACTGCTAATTTAATAAAAATTCTAAGAGACATAAAAACTCTCAAATGGTGGCACCTATCAAATAAAAAATAGTTGTCATTATTGCACAGAAGGAAAAAAGTTATGATCGGATAATATCGCCTTACATCAATTTTCTAGGAGTTATAAGTTTAAAAAAACACTCGGTATATCATTAAAATGTGTCGATGAATAGCAAAAGTCCACACCCCAAAAATAATCAAAATCGATTAATACCTAGGTAAGGTAAGGTGGGGTAAGTGCGTTTTCGGGGTAAGTGCGACTATGCCATAGTTATTTAATTGCAAAAGCATAACAGGTATCGCCCTCTAATGGGTCTTGAGATAAATCCCTAATACACAAATTAGTCCCTAGTAAAGATTTGTAAATTAATTATTTCACATAACCACATACGACATAACCTCTTGTAAAATGGGCAATTCTCGGTTGTTAGCTGGCGTAGGTTATAATAAATTTCTGTAATCTGAATCATTTTAAACAATTATATTGTCTTCATAGGTTTTTTTTGGTATCATATACGTAGCTCTTCAAGTGGCAAGTGTTAATTACATTGTTTTTTTTTACAAATTGCTGTCGCTATTGCTCCTAATAAAATTTGATCTGGGGTAAGTGCCTGTAACTCAGTTGCAATTTAGGAAACGAAGAAATTTTTTTTACATCGGACATAGACTTCAGTCTTATTTTCGTTTTTGTAATACGTATATTTTATATTCTAGTTTTAATTGTGGTAGAATGAAAATTGAAAATAAAAAGTTTTATACACTCATCCGTTCATTTAAAATAAAATTTAATCCACTAGATTCACGCCCAATCTGGAGACAGACTTTTATAAATTTTGCATTGAATTATACGCTCTTGTCCCAAAACACTTTTATATCACTCTAAGTACGAAACTACAGCCAGAACCGCACTTAACCCATTATATGGGGCAAGTGCGACCTAGTCCAAAAAAAAAAATAATTCTGTTCTTTCTATACGTATTATTACAAATTTGCTCGATTCATACACTATGACACTCCCTATACTTCATAGATTAATGTATTACAGTAAAGTATATGGGATAAATGTATTACAGTAAAGTATATGGGATAAAAACAAAAATTTTCATGGCTTTTTACATTTCAATTATGAAATTTCTGGTTTGCAGTTACCCCACCTTACCTTATTCCAGTTATATTTACAATTAATTTTTTTTTTACAAATTTTGAGGCCATCTAGCGGCCAAACGAAGCGATTTGGGATACCGGTGAATTAGTCTCATTCTATCCATTTTGAGTCCAGAAGTTGTACAAGTTCTTTCACCTTTATTGAGGATCTTCAGAGCAGTATACGATTTATTTCATTGATCATTTATACTTGAATTTAAAACTTTTAAGTGGTTCGTTTCAATGTGTATAGTGGTTCGTTTCCGTATGTATGTCCAGATATAGCACTGGTAAGTGTGCCTTCCTCCTTATTCGTCTATTTGCTTATTTCTCTATGTAATGAAATGCTACAAACCCAAGATTACTTTTTACAAAACAAATATGAATTGCAAAGAATTTCAAAGCTAATATATATATATATATATATATATATATATATATATATATATATATATATATATATATATATATATATATATATATATATATATATATATATATATATATATATATATATAGTAAGGCATTTATTATTCCACACACTAATGCACAATAAAGCTCTCCTTGGCTAACACGCAAATACATGCTGTTAATAGTTTATGACTAGGTTCACAGAATCGATTTAATTTACAGCAATTCCAGTAAGCGCTTACCAGCCCCATATTCTAAAGCCGTGGATAACTACTATCAGTTATCTAGCACTGATTTATTAGTAGTAAACCTGTTGCGTGTGTATGCTCCTATACTTTATAGATGTATGAGCAGTATTAAATTAAATGGGTTCCTTATTTGCGCTAATAATATCGGTAGCTAGATCTCGATTGAATTTTTTCCACAATATGTTCAATAAATGCGTCTGGGTGCTTATAAGTAATTTATATAAATTACAGTTACTTATGAGTAAATTGTAATATAAATAAGTTATCACGTAAATTAATTGCTCTTAGCAACAGAGTATTTACATTAAATATATCGTAGTTGTATACAAGCGGAATAGAAACCGTCCCCACTTATCTGGAAAATTCTTTCTATATAATTAGCAGTGGCATTGGGATTCGAAGAATAGTCGAAAACGTGCATGGGAGTCCGTTACTGCAACTTAAAGGCAGCCCGATGAACGATCTACGGCTGCGCGCCAGTGTAAAGAGAATAAACAGACTGCAAAATAAATAGACAGACTACAAGAAATGTCTCAAAAATAGCTATTAGTTATTTGGTACTAGTTATTTGCTAAATGAACCAATAATAAGTATCCGATAAACAAAAAATGAATACAGGTTTCAGTAAACGATTCTTAAAATACTTTATTAATAGAGCCGTTACAATTAAAGTACTATTAAAGTTCGGTAGTGCCACTAACGTCGGGGTTATGTATAGGCTTTATGTGCATTGTTTGACCGTGGCTGTTTTAAAATAAATAATCTGAATTTTAAATGAGTATTTTGAAATGAAGGTTACAAAAAGAATTAAGTCTGTTAGTAGCAAAGACGACAGAAACCTAAAAAATACTGGAAAGGTTGTAAATACTCCTAACCTTACAATTTTTTAACATTTTAGTTTAGCGATTTGGGGCTTAATGAATCCCTGTTTATAAATTGTTAACGTTGAAGTGCCCAAATAATTTCCCGAAAATGCGTGTTTTAAACCTCTCAACAACCTTTTAGAATAACTAAAATTTATAAATTACCACTCCATTGAAAAAATGGTTTCTTGTAAGAAATGCAAAAAAGAGATTAGGGGCAAAATATATTAGCTCTTAAACTATTCAAGTGCACACAAGTGGCAAGAGTTGGAAACATTTTATTAAAGGAAAATGTTGTGCAAAGCAAACACAATAAGTTGCTACTGTCACACTTTGCTACTATCATACAATAATTTGTATGATAGTAATAACTTCTAAGTGCACTTTCACAGTAAATTGTGTTACTATAATTTTCAATCTGAATATTAAAATTATTAGGAACCAATGCCATTTTGCTCATACTGGACAATTTCCTCACCGTTTGATGTGCTTATTTTTTTCGTCCAGTTTTATTTTTTCATCATATACTACTTTTTTTCATATCTACCCATGCTAGTAGCAGTAATCAGTAAAATGTTTTGAGCAGATCTCGGTATATTTGCTGGGTTCCTTGCCGGACCTTATTGCTATTAACCATTTCTTCCTCATTAAAGCACAGCTAGGGAACTTAAATCAACATTATGTAACATTATGCAACATTAAATCCTTATTTCTGTTAGCCACAGATGAACATTGCATAAAGCATAACTACTTATAAAACTAACAAAACTACACACAAAGACAAAACAAGCACAAATAAAATCAACAATAAATAATCGAATGAGCAAAGAAAAACTACATACCACAGCTACACACGTAGATAAAACGCAAAAAGTACATGAGATAAATTCAAACAATTTTTTAGGTTATAATTTAATACCTAACATTGACCGCAGCGCCGTCTATATGTAAATGCTCTATAACAAACATTTCTGCCCATGTCTGTTTTTTATTTGCAGTCTGTTATTTTTAAACGATATCAATTTCATTGTATACACTTTACTACATACGCAGTATGGAACAGGAATAAAATATGAACCCCGTGTAAGAGTGACAGTATATTATATCGCTGATAACGAGAGTAATTATTAGATTGCATATTAAGGTAATTTAAAAGCATATAAATCAATATTTGAACGCTGTATACGAGGGCTTTTATCATAAATAGCATCATGTACTACATTGTATATAAAAATACCACGAATTAATATGAAAACATGAAACATACATTAGGCCAGTGCATGAAAATATTATTTCTGCGAGTACTAATGCTATACCAATGGACGAGTTTCATTTTTGTTGTGTTTTCACAAAAGTGTTTTATTTTTATTTATTTTATTGTATTTATTTCAACTTTCGACAATTACACAAATATTATCATTTTTCAATAAGTAAAGAATAAATACATGAACTAAAGAAATTTCATCTAAATCCAAGTATTGTGTAGAGCCATTTGTAGCCTTATTGCCTATATAATTTGAAATAAAATATTTCACTTTTAATAGAGAAGCAGCATTATCTGAAACTGTGAGTCCAACCCCAATAACAGCAGCTGCAACAGTACAAGGACAAGACGTTAATGACAGTGATAAAATTGAGGCGAAATAAAAAAAAAGTGTTAAAGAGACTTCACTCCAAATCTGTTAAAATAAAAATGATGAGCATGTTGCTGCAGGAAACTAAAATTTACAGGAAATTTACAGGATAGGAAAGGGAATTGGAGAAAAAAGTGCACCAAACTTACTAAAATTGAATCTGGTGAACCTATTGCAACAATATCTTGCGGAACCAGAAACACAAATACTGAAGAGTAATAGTGCCTAATGCTACTCTTCACGCTCTTGTTTTTACACGCATTATAACGTTGACAAAGATTAGATTTGTTGTGTGTCATGCTAAAAGTGAGTGAATGTAATCTTGGCTCAGGAGACCCTCAATAAGAATGCCCTACTTGCAATTTCTGTTCGATTTGTTTAGTACAGTTATCTCAGTATACACGTCAGAAATCTGCATCTGCAGGCAACAGGGGTTTTAATCAAAAATACTATGAGCTTTTCTTTCACAAAGCTTCTAATGAAAAGTCAATTAGGAGCTTTGTGACACCAAAACTAAAGTTTGCGGCCACCGATTACTCAGAAATGCCATTTGGAGTACATGCAATGTTTCGTCGCCACCATTGCTGCGAAGAGTACCGATGAAAAAATTTCGTCTGTAATAAAATCAGGAACAGCAGCTGAAAGGAATTTTGACAAGTTTCCATGTCATTATAAAATTTATGAAGTTATCAGGAAGCAATTTTAAATTTCCAAAAATCATCACGACGTATCATCTAATTCCTTACAGGAAAGGGAATATTTTAGGCATCCATCACAAGTATATGTGTAGCTAAAGATTTTTTCATTAAGCAACCACAATGTCATGGTTGGTGTAATCCGAAAAAATTATATCTGGTTGCACCACATCATACAGGACTGTATTGCAGGATTTTGGGGTTGTTCTTTGTCTACTGTATTCTGTATATCATGTACTTTCAGTAAAACGCTGCCCAAACCAGCTTCAGAAATTTTATTCGCCATAAAACTACGAATTTTGTTGAATTTTTTACATAGGACAAATAAAAGGTATGACACCTAATTTAATTCATAAATATGTTTATAATTTTAACTTACGTTTAGATCCCTCCCCGCATAAAGTTATTGGATGCTATACCTGCAATGAAACAGAAAACATGTATTAGATCAAACAGTAATTAATAACAAATATATTATTAACATAAGTTAGGTATTATAGGCGATAAATAAAAAAAAAATAAATACATATATTTATTGAATAATATAAAACTCTAGAATACAGTAAACAAAACACAAACTTTATATTATAATACATTTTTTTTTTTGGAAATTTAGAATAAGGGAAAAGGGAAACTTAAGGGGAAAACTTAATTAAAGGGATAATTTTTTTTCGTGCAATCGAAGTTAAGAAGTGCAAGTCGTATTGATTCAATATTAAGTCTGTTTCAATATTAAGAATGGCTGTATTTTTGACTAAGCAAGCAATTTCTGTATCACCTCTTTGAATGCTTCAGAATTCTATTATATATGTAATTCAATATTCTCTAGCACATAGCTAAGAAAGGTTCTACAAGATTTTATGCATTTTAAAGTTTAACATCTTCTGGATAACTGTAGACCTAATGTTTTTATATATAATATGTTCAAATAGAACAAATATAAATAGTAGACTAGGTTTGTGTAATCTAAGAATTTGAGTTCCGTCAAAAACTGATGTCATAAAACGTCACTGCAAGTGTTGGAGTATTAATATTTTAAATTCAGGTATAAATGATCAATGAAACAGATCGTACACCACTCTGAATAACCTCAATGAAGGTAAAAGACTTGTACAATTTCTAAGTGGTTCGTTTCCATGTGTATGTCCAGATATAGGACTGGTAAGTGTATCTTATTATTCGTCTATTTGCTTACTTCTCTATGTAATGAAATACTACAAACCCAAGATTACTTTTCACAAAACAAATATGAATAGCAAAGAACATCAAAGCTAATAAATATATCCAGGGTGAAAATTGGATTTTTTTCCGAATTTTCGAAAAAATAATTAATACATGCAACCAACAAATAATTTTAGTTTTGACTAAGCAAGCAATTTCTGTATCACTCCCTATTTGAATGCTTCAGAATTCTATTGTATATGTAATTCAATATTCTCTAGCACATAGCTAAAGAAAGGAGTTGTTTTCAATAGGACCTACAAGATTTTATGCATTTTAAAGTTTAATATCTTCTGGATACAAATATAAATAGTAGACTAGGTTTGTGTATTCTAAGAATTTTGAGTTCCGTCAAAAACTGCAATATCATAAAACGTCACTGCAAGTGTTGGAGTATTAATATTTTAAATTCAAGTATAAATGATCAATGAAACAGGTCGTACACCACTCTGAAGATCCTCAATGAAGGTGAAAGAACTTGTACAACTTCTAAGTGGTTCGTTTCCATGTGTATGTCCAGATATAGGATATATGTTACCTATTGGGAATAATGATATTTCGGTTTTTTTGTTTTTTGTATATAAAATATATTGCTCGTGTAAAGAAAGAAACTTCGATGCACCACGGACACAAGCGATCATTCCCAGATGGACAGTGCCAATAAAACCGCAACCGCCACCGCGACCTGTGTCTTTTTCACCACATATTAGGCATAATTTGAATTTTCGAGTGCACCGGAAACCTCTAAGAATTCAGGACATTTTGTGCAAACACCGTTGGACAATTGTTGGTGAATGAAGTACTTTTACGTTTCTTTAATTTTGGATTTAACCTTTTATTTACTATTCATCATTAAAATTTACAATACAGTTCCACTAAACCGCTACTCAGCAACGGGACTAGTGTCAGTTCAAAAGCGCCTTTCCTTTATTTTCTACCGCCAATTATTTAAAAATTTTAACTGTCGCCCCTATTTTCGCCTGGCAGAAATCCACCCCCTAACAACCTTCCTTTTATTGTGACAAATAACTAAATTCATTTATACATGAAATAATTGTATGTTACTTATATTCAACCTGACATACATACAATAAATCTTAACGATGAAAGGAAGGTAATTGATATAAATTTGTAAGAAAAGCTGCTTTTTGTAAGCAGAGGCTTTCATATACTTGTCGGTTTTACGGAACTCTATTTATATCCTCCCCAGCGGCGCTGCCTAGTACACGCTTCCATAAAGATTCCTTCAAGGAGTCAAGTGTAAGTCCTTATTTTGTAGTTGGCTAGGCGAGTGGTATATATTTATATTATGCTTTTATTAGAGATTTTTTGGAAATGAAGGCATGAAGGAGAGTAATAAAAGCTCGTTAAATAGAAAGATGAGTAAAACGCTACAAAGTTCTATACCACTATATTTATACACACTTGTTACTGAAGTTTCGACTATTAACCTTTCGATGACCAGGTGGGATCAGTTTGTAACCCCCAGCGTGTTTTTCCCCCTGTATTCTTCTTAATTCATTTTAAAGTAATAGACATAACCCACATGGCTGATGTAGTTCCCGATATTGATGTGGTTGGTGTAAAAATTGTAAGTTGCAATAATCATAAATTATTACTATTTGTTTTATATATACCACCGCATACCTCAATGCAAGACTTTGATCTATTTTTTGATGCTATGGATTTCTTAGCATATCTGAGGGATGATGTTAATATATTATTTGTAGATGATTTGAACTCTCCAAATTATTCCCTTGGTCATTCTGCCGGAGCCGGCGCAAGAATATGTAACTTTAAAGATTTCCATGGCTTACTTCAATATAACAAGGTTAACAATTCTCAAGGTCATATTTTGGATCTTGTTTTTTCTAACTTCATCGGTATCGTAGATAGATCTGAAGATCCATTGCTTGAAGACCCCTTCACTTCGGATTAATTTTGATGCAACCTCTAATCTGTCGCATTCTCCACAAAATAATTTTCCTATGAAATTTTCCTGCATTACTTATAACTTTAGAAAGCAAATTTTCCTCTATTATACAAACTTATTTATAACACGAATTGGTCATTTCTTATGAATGTAGATAATGTGAATGATTTATACTCTTCATTTTACGACAAGTTATATACTCTTTTCGATATAGCTGTACCCAAGTACCTACATGTCTTCTCCCCATATTTGCCACTATCATCATCCTCCTTGGTTCACAGGAGAAGTTATTAAATCCATACGAACAAAAGCAGGTGCATATAGCAAGTACAAAAAATTGAAATCAGCTGATCTCTACAATGCTTTCAAAGCTCACCGATCTAGATCTAAACGTCTTATTGATGAGGCCTATAGAATATTTATAAAGGATTCTGAGCAATCTTTATCTGGTAATCCCAAAAAGTTTTGGAACTTTATAAATAAAAAGAAAGGTTCCTCACGTATCCCTTCTGTAATGTTCTATAACGACAGTGAACTTTCCAGTGCTCCTGATATCGCTAATGCGATTGGTGACTACTTTAACAGCGTCTTCATTCAATCACAACCAGTTAATCCATCTTAGAGTTTTCTTTATACAACAATCTAGGACTTCACATAGACTTACTGAATATCTCATATGAAGATGTTTTGCAAAATCTGAAATGATCTAAGCATACTTTTACGACGGGCGTAGATGGTATTCCCAGTTTTGTTCTACGTATATTTTGCCGAGCCACTACAGATCTTATTCAATTGCATCTTACGTAATTATTCCTTCCCGTCTTATTGGAAAAAAACATATATTTACCAAATACCAAAAAAGGGAAATCAAAATGATGTCTCAAATTATAGAGGCATTTCACTACTGTGTAATTTCTATAAAATCTTTGAAACCATACTGTATAGTAAACTTTACTACTCTACCAGGCAGCTTATTTCGTCTCGCCAACATGGGTTTATACAAAGGAGGTCAACAATATCTAATTTAGCGGTTTTTACTCAATATGTCTCTGAGGTTTTGGATAATAGAGGACAGGTCGATGTGATCTATACGGACTTCCAAAAAGCATTTGATCAGATTTACCATAACATACTCCTTTTGAAACTGGAAAGTATCGGTTTTTCTGAGGCATTGATTAAATTATTCACCTTCTACTTAAGCGATAGACACTTTATGGTCAGATATCAAAATTTCAATTCAATATCATTTTCTCCAACTACGAAAGTTCTACAAGGTTCCAATCTGGGCCCCATATTGTTTTTATTCTTTATTAACGATCTTCCTGAAGTCATTACTTGTGAGCATTTGTTATTTGCCGATGATTTTAAACTCTACTCTGAAATTAAATATTCTACAGATTCCATCCATCTTCAAGACTGCAATAACAGAATGTCTTCATGGTGTGAGACAAATCATCTTAAACTAATTACAGCCAAATGTAACGTAATGACTTATACTCGCAAAACTTCATCTTATACTCACAACTACTTCATTGGGAATAACATCATCAGCCGAGTTGATGTATTCAAAGATCTGGGTATATATTTTGACAGCAAACACACTTTTGTGGAACATATAAACCATATTATTTCTAGTGCCTTTAAATCTTATGACTTCATTTACCGTAATTGCCGGGACTTTTCCAATATAAGCACCTTCAAATCTCTGTTTTATGCTCTGGTGAGGTCAAGAGTAGAATACGGGTCGATTATATGGTATCTGATTTATCACGTTCATTGTCAACATTTAGAATCGATCCAAAGAAAGTTCTTAAACTTTTTGTTCTTTTTGCAAGATGGATCTTATGAAAAGGCAGAAAAAAAACGACTCATATTTCCACCAGGCCGAAGCGTTGGTTTTGACGATTTTGAATTTCACGATGAAGACAGTGATGATGCTGATGACACTCCCGGTTAGTTTTGTAGAAGGATAAGAATCGAACCAAGAGGAAGGAAAATTCAGTGAAAATGAAGGAGAGATAAGAGAAGAAGAAACAGGCAGCCAGGAAGAAAATAAAACACTCGAAGAGTTAGAGGCAGAGGAAAAGAAACTTGATGGGCCCAAAGAAGGTGACTGGGTTAGTGTGAAATTTCAATATGATCATGGAATTGAAAAATGTTTATGGAAAGGTGCTACAGAATATAGAGGAAAAATTTCTTGGAATTTTTCTAAGAGAAACCACTAAGATGCTTTCCATATATGTGTGTAGATGTGTGTATATGTCTTCCCAAATGTTCCAGATAAATTCGAATTTCAAAAGGAGCAAGTTGAGTATTACCCGACCCAGTTGGAAGGGCAAGTTCGAAGGGCAAGGCATACGTTCAAGAAATAATTCTAGTTAGTCGTTATAATTTTAGAAGATTTTTTATGTTTAAATTAGTTTTCTACGTTTTGAATAAAAATGTATAACAAAACAAGGAAAAAGTTTTATTTTGCATTATCTACGCAAATTACCTACGCGAAAACAAGACTTATTGGTCAAGAACGTTTTTAAAACAAATATTAAGTCCCTATTAACCTCATAGAATAGTTGAAAGGGATTTATATGACAATCGAATGCCTGTCCCTATTGACCCCATCACTGGGGCGAATAGGGACAGGCATTAATATATATATATATGGTATACACCAGAATTTAAATAATTTCCAAAATTCTTTTTGCCTAGTAAAGGAGTGTAAAAAGTGTCCCTATTAACCCCGTTTCACTATTAATAAATCTTAATTTGGCTCAACGTGTTTTACTTGGCGAATTTGTTAAAAAAAACGTACATTTCACCAAACAGGTGGGGTTGGGAAATGACCCCGCGTGGCCGTCTGTGTTTTATTTTTGACGTTGTCATCGGAAGGTTTTAAATCAGTTTCAAACAAGACATTTCAGACTTAAAGAAATGTATACATGTTTAGATAGCACAATGATTTAATAGGTAACTGGATTAGTGATGCTATTAGTAAATAGATATCCTTACTACAGTAATAATAAGTCATCCTGTCAAATACCTGATTAACCTCCTGATGTAAATGTAAATAGTGTAAATAAATGAATTTGTTGTTGTTGTTGTTGTTATTGGTATGTTTATACTACTTTCAGGATGTATTACAAGAGAAGTCGTAACTAATTCTTCCATTAAACATCGAAATGTGAAATACGAGTAGAAACAAAACCACAGCAAATGAAAACACAAAACAAATAGCGATACGTTATCTGTATATCACGAAGAATATTCTTTTGGAAATATATGGAAGGCAAACGCATTTAAACGGAGGCAATAGGAAGTAAACGTGACAAGGATAATTAACACCTACACTATTCTGTGAAACATCTACGACCATCAAATATCATCAATTAGTCGCGCACAAAAACAATAGGTAGTTAATTTCTTATCCGGAATCCTTCATGTGTTCCAGACTGGAGCGTTCAACTTTAGGCCTCAAATAAGTTTGGAAAAATAACAGACACGGCTAAGGGAAAATACGATATTCTATGCGTGGAACAAATCCGGAAGGAAGATTTTCTTGGATGCAGGATGTACATTAGGGATTCTCCAGCCTCAGCTAATGATGTATTTTTATATAGTGTGTTCACGGTCGGCAAGGATACAAGAAAATCAGTTTCATGTACATATTTTTATGTGCCAATATGTGCCTTAGTTCTGCTTAAAAAGATATTGCATGTTTGAAATTAGTAAAACATTCAAACTAAATAAGGTAATAGTGTACAGCAACATACAACCATTGCACTTATTTGTGGTTTTCGATGGATACTGAATAACAAATGATAAAATGCCATCACTATAGCGTTTTTGAAGTTAAAAATATTCTGTGCATGAAATAAAATCAATAAACTGTTTGGCATATTGCCAAAACTATATTGACAAAACGCGGAAAACTGTAATGACCAGTTTAAATCAGTGTTGAATCAGTTCCTCTACTCGTTTCTCTGGTTCCGTAGAGGTTAAAGACTGGCCAAGTCTAGTCAAGTCTTGTTATTTATCGGTTTTCACAGTGATATGTTGTAATGAAGTGGTAATAATTTCCCCTCATTACCTTAATTTCTGAATATTTTAGTAGTGCCTACCTACTAAAATATAAGCCTTTAGTAGTACCTACCTACTAAAATATAAATTTATATACAAAATATATAAATTAATATTTAATTATATATTCAGTTCTGATTATAGTGAAGTAGTAAACAAACCCCTTCTGGGTACCGCGCCGTCGAAAATAGTTTTAGTGACGATTAATCGTTTAAAACCAGCTCCGCCACCACCAGCAAATTTTGAGCCGAATAACAAGCAAGACGGAACTGTTCACTCATACACACGACAATTGCGCCAAATGAGTACTATAAATACTCCTGTATCATCTATGTTCCTCGGCCCTGTATTATCGTAAACTGTATCACCATAAATTGTATTTGCTATTACTTTTTCCCCGCACGCTAAACTAACACCGCTTTCTGTTTAACTCGCCGCCATTTTTGGCTTTTTGGCCCCCGTTGTAGCTAGTGCCAATGTAGGTCCCTAAGACCGTATTTTCGCATACCGACATGCTATCCATCACGATTGCACATATCGCTTAACCTCGCTTGACTGTATTCAAACTGAATCTCCAGTATGTAGATAACCTGATCTGTATATAAATCTGTTGGACCTGGATTGCCAATAAACCTGTTATAACCGTTCATCTGTGTATTCTTTCAGATAGGGTCATCAAAGGCCAATCTGTGGAACACGGGACCTCTGAAATTCCGCCTGTCTCCACTCGCAGCTAAACGAGGCTCCTCCTACAACAGTACTGCCTGTAGGGAAAAGTGGTATGTGTGCACTATAAACAGACAGAGGCGCTCGAGATAAAACTAGGCACCGAACCAAGAAGGAAAAGAGAGCGTCACAATGTGGAATACGATTGCAGGGCCCACGTCTTCTGCGGCTATAGGACAGGATTTAAATAATGTGGCCGTTTTCTTTGACACTGACAACTCTGCAACTTACGTTTCAAGTACTGGTACTCCTTTATGTACAACAAATAGTGTGCTTTATTAATAATAGTGATAACTGATAATACGCTCGATCGGAAATTAATTTGCTTTTTTATGCTTATATTATTTGCTGACTTTTATGCTGATTATGCATTATTTTTCTCTGCGACTACTATACAGGGCGTTCCCAAATTAATACTAAATATTATGAGGTGTGATTTTTCAGAAAAAATTTAGGAGTGTTTTCCATATTCAATATTTTTTTCAGAACCTCTTCCCCTCCAAGTTACACCCCTTAAATGTGGGGTAAACAAAATTTTCCACTATGGAAGAATTTAGAGGAATGAAATTTGGCGGACATCTTGAAGTAATAAAACGTCAGTCTTGTAACAAAAGGAGGAGTCATAACCTCCTTTTGTTACAAGGTGGTAAAAAAACCCTATAATATTTTTTATCAGAATTTTTAACGCATCGAATTTTGTTTACTTAAAAATTTTACTTACAAAGATGGTTTCCATACTCAAATAAATTCAAATAAATTGACCGAAGGTTATTATTCTGTGAAACAGTCAAGTAGGCTGTTGTCATGACAATTATTGTCATCGTTCTTGTTTTCTCTAGATAATTTTATAAGCACTAAAAACGTTTAAGTTTAATTTTTTTAATTAAATATTGTTTAGATACAGTTAGTATAATTACCTTGAGATTGTGTGGTCTCTCTCTAGACATTAGACAAAAAGAAAAATGGTAATACTTGTAATATAGACTTTACTGATTTTTGACCACAGCCTACTTTTCACCGACTGTTCCACCGAACAAGAACCTGTCAATAATTTATTTATAAGGAGATTTATATAATTTTATTATTTTTTGTGAAGAAATCATTAATTTTGTTTATTAGAAAACTAACGCAAGAGACTGGACAATTGAAAATTAAAGCCAACTTTGCGTAGCATTTTTTAATAGGTGTGGTTTTATCGGTCACCAATTTAATTTGGCTTTCATTGTCAGATAATTAGATTTGCTCTTAGAATGATAGATCTGTCACCAATTTGTTGATATCAAACTATTTCAAAATGATTATCTATTAAGAAATGACCCCGCACGGAACCCTTATTCTAAATTATTCCAAGTTATATGAGAATCTACCTAGGCTTGGATTGTAATAAACCTAATAATATCTCAATCTAAACCTTTTTTTGCATTCGATTTTCAGAAGTTCCGCGGTATATCTTCGGATTCCAAGATCCATATACCCATACATATGTATATATATATATATATATATATATATATATATATATATATATATATATATATATATATATATATATATATATATATATATATATATATATATATATATATATATATATATATATTGCAGGTAATGAATTATTAATAATGAATCACCATTCAAATTTCCAGCAAAGGCTAAAATGCCTAAATTGCCAAATTATGTTTGTCGCAATTATGCGAAGCTAGGCTCCACGATAATCAAAATGAGAAAAGTGACGACAATTACTCATCAGACAATTAAAATATCGGATTTTTTAGGTATCATCATAAAATCTCGTCACAATTATTATGGTAAATTTTAACTTTATTGCCGCTCCTACGCAAATTTATATTGAGACGTATAAAGCTCCCTAAGTAGTTTATTAAAATTTCATTCAAGGACGTATAACTCGTAATTTCAAAAGCCATTCGGAGAATATATAAATGAAGAAATAAGGAAAAGTTAAATTATATCAAATGTTAAATTACGTTAAATTATTTTGTGTTGATTTCAGAGGTCAAGAACGCAACATAGTATTGAACTTAAATCATTGCGACAAGCCTCTAAAATAATTTTGTTTCCCATTGTATTGAAATATTGCTTGTGATATTTGCAAAATGAATATATATTAATTAATTTCTAATATTATTTCATTACTTTGTAAATTAGTTTTGTTTCAAATGGCCCAGATGTTCAAACGTTTATGCATCCCTCAGAAGACGTAGCTGATACAAACGTTAACTCACACATACACATCTGAACGGGAAACTGATATACGATTTCTTGATCATGGTACACTGCCGGCCAAAAAGAACGAGCTATGCCTTATAGCTTTTTCCCCCCGAAATCTAGTATTGTAAATTGGGCTCCATTTGAGATTTAATCTGAGTACTGACTACTTACTTTCCAACTTGTATGAATTTTTGTGCGATTGAAACCGCACATTTATTTACATTTTTTTACATTTATACATTTATTTACAGAAATTTATTATGCTGTGATTTTAACGCTATTGTATTTAAACCCACAAGCAATGCAAATAATTATAATATAATTATTAATTGTGTAATTGTGTAATAAATAAAATCAATGTAATAATTTTAATATTATTTGAATTTTAAAGAAACCAAAAAAGTTATTACCTATAATAAGGATAACACAATAATTAACACCTCAAAATCAAAAACAAATATTATAAAAAAAATTGCGATTCTGCTAGTATTCGAGACTGATGTGTAAACATCTTATATGCGGTATATATATATATATTACGTATGTATGTGGATAATTATATTTAGTTACGTAATTGGTAAACATCATGTGCACGCTAACCACCGCCCTAACCAAGTATATGAGATTTAACAAAGCATATAGCAGTCATATGATGGTGCAGCGGTTCAAGCCCCGCTTTCCAAACCAGGGATCACTGAATCGATACTTACATCAGGAGTTTTAATAGGGTAGGAAACACAACACACACACACACACACTATAGAGGTTTGCGATGTAAACACCATCTATCAGGTAGTAGCTGAATTAATTTAGTAGGTAGGTACTGTGCATGATAATTGATGGGTTATGATGTCACATCCGCTTTCACATTTCCGTCCCCATTTCCCGAAATTTACCCTCATATCGCCGTAATAGATGTTTACACATCAACAAGAAACAAATAATTATGTTGGCTTAATATTTAGTCATTGCAACATTGTTTTCAATTAATGCATTTAGAGGAATTGAAGCCGATAGCGTTAGCCACAAATCTTGCGTAACTACCATTTCCCATGCCTCCTCCATAAGCGTTCCTCTGCGTTCTGAGGGCGACAGTTCCTATTATACATTTTCTTCTCAAGAAGTCCAAAAGCATTTTCTATGGGATTAAGTTCCGGGCTATAAGCAGGCTGCTAGGGTGGTGGACAGAGCAGTTATAGTGTTGGAAAACAAAATTTAAAACATATTTGTCTCCGAAACTCTTTTCATATTTTTTCTCGTGTACCCTTCATATGCATTTGTATGAATAGATAAAATTTATGAATATATAATATATTCATATTTCGAGAATTATAATCGTGACTATTTCTGGCTTCAAATTACTGGCCTTCTCAAACCACCTCAATAAAATAATTATATAATTTATTTAAGCAAGCCGGTTGCCGATAGAAATTAAATTAGAACCAGAATATGCAAAGGGTGATAGCATATTATATGAAGGCAAATTCTATCCGGCCGCACTTGTAATTTAAGTTTGCCTTTCCTTAATTTACAAGCAACTTTAACAAGATTTATCAGCGAGGATTCGCAAGGCACTCGATTATAATAATGAGAATGTAGTAAGATTTCTGTCGGAATGTGCTTCCACTGGACATGGACATGGTTTCTACAAGTAATACTTGCATGCTAATCGATGGTTTCCATTAATATTAAAGTGTCCTATTCCTATTCAGGGCCATTCCAAAAATGGTGCCAACAGAAATGTCTATAGGTATTCCAGGAAACAAACAAATATAGGTACATTTAAACGTCAAAAATGACATCAAATGTCAAAGGTGAAAAGTCACGTGCGGAGAGACTGGAATTCGAATGGCCTGGTAGGTAGTTGCAGAATGACTTTTTGATAACACGTGATGGCTATTATCTTTACTGAGATAATATAAAATTAAAATATTGATCATGTGATATTGTGCCTAATAAGTACCACATTTATTTTATTTAATTCGAGTCAGCATTTAAGGCGAAGAACAAATTATATTCATTTTTCTGTCTATATTTACATCAGCTCTATTTCTAATAATAGAGATATTACATTATTCTACATTACAATCCTTCACTTCACTTTGATTTTATTAAAGTTAATGACTGAAATGATCAACTATTACAATGTAATATACCTAGCCTGTTGGTGTGAACGACAGAACTAAATAATGTAACAGGATAATATAAATAATGTACTGCTTAGTAGGATGAAATTTAAATCTTCTTCAGATATTTCTAAAAATATTACAAACATGTGCGTTATAACCGATTGTATACTAGATTTAAGAGTCATTAATTTTCTAGGTAAACTGATACGTTGTATGTTTCTTATGTACAAAAGTTGGAAGGAACTTTAAAGATATATGATACCAAGAAGTTAAGGGATTCTAATAATTCTAAATTGCCTTTTTGGAACTCAATATATTTAAAGAGTGCCCAATTTATTCCTCTGTTTTATCAAGTCCCCTGAACTATCTACTCAAGTTTAATTTTCCTTACTAAAATCAAATAAATATCAAATAAATCTAATAGATTCAATTTCAGTCCGCTTTCATCTGACATTACTTCACCCTTACTCATTTCCTTTGTAAATAATATAAGGAATCTTTTTTAATGATGTCTTAATATATTATTTTATTTTTCACCAATTCACGTATTGAAATTTGCGTTTTAGCATATACCTATAACAAAGGCGGCTCGTTGTGTGAAGCAACTGAGGCTTCTATTGTTTCTAATTATTTAATAGTTAAGAAAATGCATAGAAGAAAATATCATAAAAAATGGCATGCAGCCTTTTCTAGTATTTTTTTAAATCGATACAAAGTCCTTGTATTTTAATGTTTGAATATACCTGGTCCAGAAATACAGACAAGAGTTTATATTTATAGAGTATATTGACAAGTGCAGATGTGGTTGCCAAATGATTTATTACCAGAACAATGGGGATGGAAAACTAGAAAAATATTAACTCCAAATATGATGAAAAAACCATCAGCAATAAGTGAACCATTAAAAATATTTTTTTGCAATTTTCAAAAGGTTTGCAAACATGTTTTTTTTGCTTTAAAAGGTTTGCGAAAATGTTTGCGAACTTTTTTTTATATAGGGATTTGACCCACTGTTGTGTTAGTTTTACTGTACTAAAAATATAATTTTAGGGATTTAGACCAAAATGCACGATATTCTAAAAAACACTTTAAATATTTAAATACCTCCTGAGTTTCGTACACCACATTAAAAATTTATTCCTCGGGGGAAACGTGGAAATGCATTCCTAATTATTATTTGAGAGCGGGTTGTGGCCTCACCCCTTTTCAGCTACTACCAGCCGCCACTGCTATAACAAAATGTGCCCATAAAATCTTCAAATGAACAGCACGTTATAATGGTACCCTCTGTTTAAACTACAATATACAACATTATAAATACTACGTGATGTACACAAAGTGACCCGGAACTAATGTTTTGTAAATTTGGAGAACAATAGCAACCTATTTTTAACTGAAAAATGATTAAATTATTAGTCTCTGACTCAAATTAATATTATATTAAGTCAAGCAAGAAATGGCTGCTATTATTTTCCCTGTTGTATCTTAATTATTATAACTCGTATTGTTAACGTCGCTTATAAAATAATTATATTATACGTTCACGATAAAACAAAATGTTCCTTAAATTAAAATAAGGACGCATACCTACGCGAAACCACGACAAAGTTACTGTTATTGATTTACACTTTTGTGTAATTAAATTAGGAACACTATAATGAAAAAAAATTCATTTTACTTTCACCTAAATGACCAACAGCATTATTGCGATTCTTTTGAATAGAGAGGGTTAACTTAAATTAAATAAAATGTAGAGTAGGTATTTTTCTTTTTGACGATCACGTACACCGGCCATGCGTTTCTCCAATTATTATGTTTAACTGCCCGGGTTGGTTACATAACAATAATAAAATTATAAATACATAAAAATGGCCAATGACAAGGTCATGTTTATACTGAAAGCATGATATATGTAGAAATCAAACTATACACTATACAGCTCAAAATAAAATCTTATATGTATTGTATTACTCTAATATGTTATATGTAAAATAAATATTAAAAAATAATTATATTGCATTAATACAAAACTAAAGAATATGAAAATTCTAAAAATAAAAATGGTCTAATTGTTATACTTATACTGGAAGTGTATTTAAGTAACGTAAAAATGAACCTATACTCAAAATTAAACTGTAATATAAAATATAGAACAAAGATCTGATCAGTCATTGGTCCATTCATCCAGTCATCCATTCATCCAGTCTATTTCACTCTATAGAAATTCCCGCCAAACAAAACATAATAATCACGACGTATATAACAACAAAACACCACTGACCTTCCCTCACGACTCACGACGAAATACAAAATGAGATGAGAAGCATGGCAGTAGAGTTGGTTTGATCATACGTAGCCGACCGGGAAACGCCGAAAGTGGCCGAAGCTTGTAAAATCGAACGAAAAGTATTTATTGCAAGCTCTTGGTAAACTGTGGCAACTAGCTCTGTTAGTTGGCTGAAAGTAGAAGATTGGAATAAATGATCAGAGCATAGCTTTAAAAGCCCAAAGTTACGGCAACTCGTACTTTAATAGTAACTACCTAAAATCACTTGCACATGGGATTAATTATTTTTTTGATTAGTGATAAATACACAGTCCAGTAGCAGCAGGTGTGTTCCTTTAAGGGAATGATTTTATTTAATCAATTATCACTCTCTTTTACGCAATTTTTTATTAATTAACAGCAAATATAAAAGTGGTTTTCACAAATGTTTTTCAAATAAGCAGGTCAGTTAAGTCATTTTTCACAGTAATTACATTATTGTGTTGTACAGTTTAAATAGGATCATAGAATAGAGAATATTGACAATTTTGCCAAAATAATATTTTTTTGTCAAAAAGCCCCATCCTTTGATATATTTCTTGGAAGTTGGTATTCACCCTTTCAAGAAGATTGCGTAGATGTCGGCGATCTCTTTTTGTATTGTAGCCACCAGCGGTTTCCCCAGATTCACACTCGATCTCAATCGGGGTATCTCCGATCTGATATCTCCGGACACCGAACACCATTTTTTTAACATTTCTACAAGATAAAGGAGATAGGGCATCTTTGCGGGCATCAAATTATATCTGATGGATTTGTAGAAACTCGCCCTCAAAGTAGTTGCTGATTAAAGATTACTATTTTGGTTATCTTGTAGAAATGTAAAAAAAAGTTGAGGTGTTTTATTTATTTTGGTCTCAGAATATAAATGAAGTATACTATGTCATCAAATTAATGCATCTCGATGTGTTGGGATCAAATTCTCAATAAAAAGAACCCTTGCATCTTGTTATACGACGAACGATCATTCCTTTATTTATGGGCGAAGTTATCGAATATTGCCTAAAGGGTGGAAAATGCTTGGTATATTCTGATACATCCCCGTCTTTAAAAGTAATTGCATTTGTATATTCTAAGGTTGATATTTCATGACACATACTTCCCGACATATGCTCGTATAAGAACGATTTTATAACAATATAAATTAATGTTATATTAAAATACATATACATTTTGAATGTTTATTTAGCAGGAATTCTTGCAATACGAATTTTATTAGAAATTCCATGTAAGTGAACGCAAACAATTTCATATTTGCGAACCAAAAGAAGCAAAATTTATAAAACCACTTATATAGTGATTGAAGGATAGACGGATTGGCATTTGCATTCATTCAAACACATGCAATAAAATTCTTTGCATTTCATGTGTTTTCTATTTTTCATTCCATGGAAAATCTTGCTTCGCATATGTCCTAACACCAATAATGTATATATATATATATATATATATATATATATATATATATATATATATATATATATATATATATATATATATATATATATATATATATATATATATATATATATATATATATATATATATATTCGATTCGATTCGATATTTGAGCGCCACTGTATGCTTATAGTGGAGACAGACAGTAATTCCAGGGGTCACGTGACATATATATAGACCTTATAATATATATTATATTAGTAATACACAGGTATATGGTTACAACAAGTGTATTATCATTTATTCTTCAAAACATCTATTTCTAATTCTGTCCTTGTCTAACAAACAATCTACAGGTACTATCTACAGGTTATTCAGTGTGCCTACGTCATATATATATATATATATATATATATATATATATATATATATATATATATATATATATATATATATATATATATTTATATATTAGCTTTGAAATTCTTTGCTATTCATATTTGTTTTGTGAAAAGTAGCAGTAGGTTTGTAGCATTTCATTACATAGAGAAATAAGCAAATAGACGAATAAGAGGAAAGATATACTTACCAGTGCTATATCTGCACATACATACGGAAATGAACCACTATATACACCGAAACGAACCACTTAGAAGTTGTACAAGTTCTTTCACCTTTATTGAGGATCTTCAGAGCAGTATACGATTTATATCATTGATCATTTATACTTGAATTTAAAATATTAATACTACAACACTTGCAGTGACGTTTTATGACATTAGTTTTTGACGGAACTCAAATTCATAGAATACACAAACCTAGTCTACTATTTATATATATATATATATATATATATATATATATATATATATATATATATATATATATATATATATATACATACATATATATATATATATATATATATATATATATATACATATATATATATATATATATATATATATATATATATATATATATATATATATATATATATATATATATATATATATATATATATATATAGTCTTCTCCCACGTATATTCTATTCTTCGGCAGTCGTATCTGCCATCTGTCATCTTCAGGTTCTTCTCTATAACGGTTTGCTGACGCTTCTGGTTGCTCGAACTGATCTGACAGTTAGACTATTATATTAAAATTTCGATTTATTTTGGTATCTTAATTTGGATCGAACATGTCACATGTCAACGATGTCACGTTTAACATGTACTTAAATGTTTATTCCTTCGGCTGAGAACAAATTATTTACCACATTTTAAACGCGTATGGTTAACACCATATGCGTGGTATTAATATTTTATCCGTAAAGTAAACGCTTTGGAGACGAGTTATATTATTTAAAGCTGAAAATACTTTGCTAATATTCTGAATATGTAATATTTATATATATCCATATATATATATATTGCTAAGATTCATATATATATATATGGTGACATATATCCGATATTCCAGCGTTACTGAAATAGACATTTCAAAGATTTATGAGGTTATTTGGGGCACTTCCTTCGGCTTAAACTTTTATATTTTGTTAGTAAGCATTATTGTGATACGAACAGATATTTCACTTTTTATATCTTCGGGTGGTGCTAATATTTTCGGCTAGCTAAAATTAAAATTAAATACCGTTCAGAGTTTTTATATATATATATATATATATATATATATATATATATATATATATATATATATATATATATATATATATATATATATATATATATATATATATATATATATATATATATATATATATATATATATATATATATATATATATATATATATATATATATATATATGCGTGAAGCAGGATCCATTTTTTCTTTAAATATTGCAGATATTTTATTGATATTTGCGGTATCCTATATACATAATAAACTGCCGCTTATTATGTTATTTTTGACATAAAATTTTTCTTTTCACTTTCGGTTTTGCTGGAATGGACTAACTTTGTATTTTTAAATGAAACATCCTGTACTATTGCATTTTTGAATTCTGCATAATATTATGAATTCTATGTAACCACATAACTTTTATTTCAAACGTCACTATTTTTTATAATTTAATTTTAGTTTTCCATTTAAGTATGCCACGACGGTTGTCATTCTAATTGACCCTTCGTAATTCTACAAAAACCTAAATCCCGTAAAAAATACTGATTTCTGTGGTACATAAGTAAATAAAGTTCATCAAAATGGTTTTGGGGCAACACTAAACTAACTTTTTTAAATAAAACAATATTGGTAACGTGGTACCATTTCTTAGTACTATGAATAGGGCATTTATTAATATGTCGATGGTGTCGATAAAATGTGCGGTACATACAATCAAAATTAAAGTTAAAAAAATAATAAAATTCAATTCTATTCTAATCAAATGCTAGGAAGTTACTAAAGTGGCTTTTAAAACAATGAAATATTTAACTTGTCAAACATTGACATATTAAATTTGTATTTCAGTTATAATAGCTATGCTTGCATAGTTAAGGTTTTTGAGATGTATCTTTCTTGTTATTTGAATATACAGAGCCACTAATCTTGTTCATTGGATGGATGGTAAAATCGTGTAATATTAATAATAAAATACAACTTTGAAAATGCAAAATATTCATTAATGCTGCATATTCATAAAAGTAATCCTGTGTTATACTGATAAGGGATATAATATTAATTTATACAGATTTACTGAGGCTTCGAACAGATTCTTAATTAGTTGGGAAGCTCCGTGGAACTGCCTATCAAGTTTACCAAAGTTTACCAACCGATTGAATATTTTTTAGAAATATATAAGATTAGAACCCGAAGTTTCGCCTCATATTTCATAAAGCAACATTTGTTTAATTGTATGTCCATTAATTATGTTTCAGAAAATGCTAGAGATCCATTTCATGAAATAGGCCGATCTTCATCCCGTAATTTTAAGTGATCCACATAACGAAATCTGCCGAAATTCATGTTTTATTTAAATTTGGAGTTCATTACAGATAATAGAGATGTATAAAACGATCAACTAATCTTACTTTATTGAAACCAACCTCAAAATGGCTAGCAGATTTCTTTGCCGCTGTCTTAACCATGTAGTTTTACAACTACTTTGTGCATGAAAGCATTAAGCAATACATTTGTAAGATATTTGTTTTTAGTGGATCCCTTATAACATACTATTGTTGTGTTATATTGTTGCACGTATATAGAAAAGCAGCATATATCAATCCAAACATCCCACCCCCACGGTATTTACAAACAGAATTTACTGAACTATGTAAGTGCTACCGAAACCACACGCCTTCTAAGCTAAATCGATCTAACTTTACTTCAAGATATATCCCGGAGCACTGAGAAAAATAAATATTTATACTGTGGCAAACGGACTTAATTAGGCACATCTATTTTCCGTATGCATTTATCAGAAAGGGGACTGACAAAATTACATATGTGAAATGAAAGACAAATGTTTAGATAGTAACTGTTTAATAATTGCACACATTAATAATGCTTTAAGATGTTTATGTAAAATTATGAATATACATCCCCGGAATCTCATATTTCAAACACATTGTGGAAATTATGCAGTAATTATGTTGGTCTATAAATAACAAACTAATGGCAGATTGGCATCTACAAATATACAGTGCACATACAATTGTGTAATCAAATGCAAAGGCTTTTTCTATTAATACACTCAGTTCCAAAAAAAAGTCATGCACCTAATTTTGGTTGCAACTTTGAAACCTTGATGCTTCTGAACGTATGGACCGATTTTTGTTTTTTTTTGGTTGGTAGGTAATTATCTTGTCTTTCAAAAAAATGAAAGAGGTGAAAATTTTTTCAAAGCCTCCTAGATGGCAGTGGAAAACCTTGAACCATGTTTTTTTCTTAGTTTTAACTCAGCCTGTGTGTTAATGAAGTAATGGTATCGAAAATGGTTACACTCTATATGAAAGGCTTCTTTTACGAGCATTTTGTTTTTTATTCACTGATCTATCTCTAAAATTGTCCAAATTACAGCTTTTTTGCCGAAACCTTGCATAATTACCAAATTTCTGAACTCATCCTGGAACAATTTTCTAGTGCAATGAATACGAATTTTAAGTAAAACATTTTTATTAATCAAAATTATAAACTGAGTTAACTGCTTAATATCGTGTATTGCCACTCCTGGCAATACACGATACACTCCTACACGATACACTCCTGGCAATACACGACAAGTTAAATATTTCATTGTTTTAAAAGCCACTTTAGTAACTTCCTAGCATTTGATTAGAATAGAATTGAATTTTATTATTTTTTTAACTTTAATTTTGATTGTATGTACCGCACATTTTATCGACACCATCGACATATTAATAAATGCCCTATTCATAGTACTAAGAAATGGTACCACGTTACCAATATTGTTTTATTTAAAAAAGTTAGTTTAGTGTTGCCCCAAAACCATTTTGATGAACTTTATTTACTTATGTACCACAGAAATCAGTATTTTTTACGGGATTTAGGTTTTTGTAGAATTACGAAGGGTCAATTAGAATGACAACCGTCGTGGCATACTTAAATGGAAAACTAAAATTAAATTATAAAAAATAGTGACGTATGGACCGATTTTTGTTTTTTTTTGGTTGGTAGGTAATTATCTTGTCTTTCAAAAAAATGAAAGAGGTGAAAATTTTTTCAAAGCCTCCTAGATGGCAGTGGAAAACCTTGAACCATGTTTTTTTCTTAGTTTTAACTCAGCCTGTGTGTTAATGAAGTAATGGTATCGAAAATGGTTACACTCTATATGAAAGGCTTCTTTTACGAGCATTTTGTTTTTTATTCACTGATCTATCTCTAAAATTGTCCAAATTACAGCTTTTTTGCCGAAACCTTGCATAATTACCAAATTTCTGAACTCATCCTGGAACAATTTTCTAGTGCAATGAATACGAATTTTAAGTAAAACATTTTTATTAATCAAAATTATAAACTGAGTTAACTGCTTAATATCGTGTATTGCCACTCCTGGCAACTCTGAGAGCTTCTAGTCTACGCGGCACATTGGAAATTAGGTTTCTTATCGTTTCCAATCCACGATCCCATTATTCCACTAATGCACTTGCCATTTCAGCAAGACTTTCCGGAGGCCTCTCGCTAGAACGTACCCTTTTCTCTAATTTATCCCACAAATGTTCTATAGGGTTCATATCAAGGCTTCTCGCAGGCCATTGTAATGTAGTGATACCCGTAGCTTCTAAGAAATTTTGCACTAATGCCGCGCTATGTGGTCGGGCTTTAATATAAAATTATTGCCCACTAACTGTGCATGAAGTAAGACATACTGTTGTATATTTTTGTATTTTATATTGTTTCAGCGTAAAATCTAAACTTAATTAAAAAATATTTATAATATTAGGATAAGTATAGGGCTGGAACCTTTGATGTAACTATAACACTCGGAGTAGTTTCCACAAACACCAAAACACTTTCACTTCGCTCGACGCGCGTTTCGCCAACCAACTTGGCATCATCCGAAGACGATTAAAACTCATAATTCGTTTTAATGATCTCCGGATGATGCCAACTTGGTTGGCGAAACGCGCGTCGAGCGAAGTGAAAGTGTTTTGGAAACTACTCCGAGTGTTAGGATAAGTATTATTCTTTATTTTTATCAACTTGTGCAAACAAGTTATTATTATATTTATATCGATATAATCTGAAGGGGTATAGGTATATTTGTTAAGGTAGATTGTCCTTACTTATTGTCAAATAAATACTTATAAACGATAAAGTTGCAAATACTCTAAACATTTACATAGTAATCTCGAGAACGAGGTGAGAAATATAATTATACGATCAAACGAACGTACCTTAGTGAAGTTCGATCGTGATTATATGAACAGATCCCAAAAATATTAATGATTACAATTTTGAACCGATACATTGAACATTAGGAGTTAAGGAGGAGGCAGCGGACGTTAAGAACGGTAGGTTTATTTTTAACTCTCAACTTTGTCCGCCATCTAGTAGAAAGAATACGTACTACAGAGTGTAATCTCTTCTAACGAGGTGGTCATATAATGAAGGTGGAACTTCACTAAGGTAAGTTCGTTTGATCGTATAATTAAGTGCGACATTTGCGATGTTATAAGAACATTATTATACTCTATTTTCTATTACATGCATTCAACTAACAATCCTAAACATGCGATCACTGGATCTGCAAATGGTTTAAATATACAGGGTGTCCCACTTAACTTTTCTCACAATTAGGATCTCAGAAACAACCGTAAGAGATACGAATTGGATTAAATGAAAAAAATGCATCTCTATTTTCAAAACAAACAAAAAATTTAGGATTTCAGGATTTAGATTTATTTAAAAAAATAAAAAATATTGTTTTAATATTTTGTCGAATAACTCAGTCATTTGTTTCGCAAGTGATCTGAAATTTTAGTGCTTTATGTAAAGAACAGTGGTAAACCTAACTGTGCTAGTAGAAATTTCATATGACGTTTCGTTTCTTTAGGACCCTCTGCAACCTTTTTTTGCTAATGTCAGCCATATTGTTTTATGTCACCAACGTCTGGGGGCTAATATTATAATTCCAGCAGTTTTTTAAAATTTTACATCGATCCATAAATAAGAAAGTTATGACTTAAAATATGCTTGGCGGCTGTAGTCAAAGTAGGCTGATACAAAACACCTTCAAAAAAGCTACAAATCCAGTGACTTAAGATAGTAAACTTGTCAGTTTATTGAATTGTTACTTGTTTTAGTTGTTGGGAAAAATGAACACCTTTTCGAATGATAAAAGAACTGATATGTTTGTGTGTTACATTAAAAATCACAGAAATTTACCTGCTGACATTATTTGCAAAACTGGAGAGAAGATTGAGACAGCGTGGATCCTTCCACAATATAGAAAGACAAGGGCGACGGAAAAATGAAGTAAAAGAAAATCGCCAAGTGGACGTTGTTACATGCGTAAACGTGAATCCCAATATATCCGTTAAAAAAATACCTGCACAAAGTGATATTTCAAAAAGTGTCTGCAATCGAAATTAAAAAAAGGTAAATTTCATCCTTACAAATACTACTTTGCGCATGGTTTAAATGAAAGGTACTTTGAGAAACACTTCTGTCACTGTCTGAAGTATTCTGTCACTGGTTTCAAAACAAAATTCATATCGATCGAAATTTTATGGACAGATGAGTCAAAATTCAGTAACTGTGGAGTATTCAACCGAAGAAATTTCAACTATTATGCAACCGAAAATCCCCATATTTCACAGGAGACACGATTTCAAGTGAGGCATTCTGTTAATGTTTGGTGTTGTATGATAGGAAATAAAGTACTTGGGCCATACTTTTACGACAATAATTTAAATGGTGAAATTTACCTGCAGTTCCTTCAAGAAGGTTTTCAAAACTTTGATGGTTTGCCGTTGGCTGCTGTAGGTGTAGGTTTGCTCCATCGTACGTGTGCTGTTTCCGAATTTACGGACAACAACTGGCCTTACAACTAAATAGGAATCGGGGTCCCACTGACAATTGTATTTTTGCCAGAAAACAGGTTCCTGATAACTGTTGTGTTGCCTGGCCACCGAGGTCCCCGGACTTCAATCCGCTTGATTAAGTTCTTTGGGGATAGATCAAGAACATAGAGTACGCATTCCCATCTAACAATGTCGAAGAACTCCGAGAACACATAGCAGCAGCCTTCATTAATTTACATCGTAATGTCATCACAAAAGAGGGCGTTTGTATTAATCAAAATGGTGGTCATTTTGAACATTTGTAGTTATTATCAAGTTGTCTTATGTTTAGCTTTGAGTTAAATCTAATAAAAAGTTCGTTCCTTTTGTAACATGTTTGAATGTTCACTTCAACATAATTCGGTAGTCACCACCGTGTCTTGTGTCAGCCTACTTTGATTATTGGCCAAGCAGATTTTAAGTCATAACTTCTTTATTTGTGGTTTCATTTGAAAATTTAAAATACTGCTGTAAATGCAATACTGGCACCCGGACGCTGGTGGTATAAAACAATATTGCTACCCTAAGCAAAAAAAAAGTTCAAGATTGTTCTAGGGAAACGAAACGTGAA
The DNA here is from genome assembly GCA_964058915.1 of Tetropium fuscum. NCBI lineage: Eukaryota > Metazoa > Arthropoda > Insecta > Coleoptera > Cerambycidae > Tetropium > Tetropium fuscum. The sequence goes on along the minus strand of CAXKVY010000209.1, from coordinate 677,258 downwards.
ATTTTTGTTACCACAGTTAGGTTTACAACTTTGCTTTACATAAAGCACCCAAATTTCAGATCATTTCCAAAACAGATTTGTTCAACAAAAAATGAAAACAGTATTTTTTTATTTTTTTTAAATAAATCGAAATCCTGAGATTTTTGTATGTTTTGAAAATATGTATGACAGGGCAACTTTTGTCTCATTTAATCTAATTCGTATCTCTTATGGGTTCTGAGATCCTAATGGTGAGAAAAGTTAATTGGGACACCCTGTTTAATAATGTTTTATATCAAACTAATTTAAAACAATATTAGGAATAATTTATACAGAATATGAATACAGTTCGATAGTACCTTATAATATGTATGAAGCTGCCATAATAAGTATCAAAATTAATAGTTTATTGTGTAATCAACAAAGTGAAGAGTAAATTATGTAATAGGTACCTGAAATTGCGATAATCATAATCTTTATTTCAGAGCTAAAACTCGCGGTTTACCGTTGTTTAAACTAAAACTAATAATACATAAGATCACAGGAAGCATAACTAATTGTAATTTCTCAGAGATTTTGCCGTGGTTAATCTTCACAGTCATAGTGTGAGCTCTTTGATCCTTGGAGCCTAGTATTAATTTCAACTTTCCTGTTAGCGCGCATTCGTTTAAAACCGGATGTTCATTTAAATTAGATGCCTCTCATCATGATGTTGTATCATATATGGCGTCTCTGTACTATATTGCCTTATTTGCTCTAATATTCTATGGGCCGCTTTGTGACAACATGCATTTATGTAACACAATATTATTAGTATTAAAATAATTGATGGTATACATGGATCCTGGGCGTTAATGAGGCCAGCAAAAATAATAATGTGATAAGATAAGATATGATGATGAATGATAAGAAGTCACATAAACAAATAATTCAGCCATCTTAATTTAGCTGTGCAGTTGGTACTAATTATAGCAAAGGCTCCAATCACATTTATATCCCAACCCTAATGATTTCTAATACGTTCAGTATATATTTTCAAGAGCGTTGGTAGCCTAACGAGTAAGCGCATGCTTTATATACGGTCCCGTGCTTTTTTTTTTACTCCTTAATCCCTTGCCCTTTCAGATCGATGGGCTGTTACGTTCTCCTTTGTCAATTGACCATTTAGATGTTAGAAGTTTGTTGTAGGTACATAATTCTGAATAAATCTATTAGGGAAATCGACGGCTCTCTTCCTTTAAAATTCATTATTAAGTCTCAAGACATGTATGCTACAAGTTTTGTGGCGGCACATTTGTGTCATAGTAATTTCATCTTTTCTCATAGAACACACTGTAACGGTTTATTGCCACACAGTAGTGGTCCTATTTTGTTCGTTGATCGTTGGTTCCTACTGTTTCAATGGTTAGCGCGCATAGGCTAAATTTTATGGCGCGCGACCTGAGTTTCGAGGCTAGTCTCTTGGTCGCGTGGTACGAAGCCATCTCCTTTTCCCTTTTGTTCGTGCACGCAGCTGGCGTTACTTATAGTTCAAGTATAAAAAGTGTTTTCTTATAAGAATAAATACCGTGTAAAAAATGTCCACGGTAGGGTGGGATTTGATAAGAAAATTCCTGTGGTGTTGTGGTTTGTTAACCAGCACACATTCGATGGTATGTCGGATTCAACAATTTGATATAGGTAAGCAAGTTTTTTTTGTTCGTTGCTACGAGGCCATTTTCTGTTTCGTTTCTTTTGTGTTCACTAGACCCTGGTTACGTTGATTGAGGAACACATCATAGGGCAACCTTTCGAAGCTGCTTCCATCGACTCAGTTGTAACAGAATAAGTGTTACAAGTAGATAAATTCACATTACCTTAATTTTTTTTTCCGTCGACAGAACGACGCCTGTAGATCAAATTAAGTCTTGTATTAAAGCTCTAAATAGATTTGCTACAACAGCTGAATTGATTTGCTGTTCCAAAGTTCAACAAAAAATATAACTTTTTGGGATAAATTACCATTTTTTTTAGTGCTGTATCATGTGACCTTTGGAACTACAGATTGAAATTGTGTAAATTTTAGTCTACCTTAATAAAAACACCACACATACTTTTGTGTAAAAATGTCGCTGCTTTTGCGAATATCTCACAATATCTTTGTTATAACTTTCATTTCCATAGAATATGTTCACTGCAGAGAAAGGTATTCTGAGGTAAATGACATTATTGATATTTGGTTAAAATTTTAATTAAGACTAATAGAAACATTTTAATAAAATATAATAATAACTTTTAACTTTTGTGTGGGCATATAATTGCACAGGTACTTGTTTGGTATTATGTATGATTTAGTACTTAGTTTATTAATAAATTCAATTCAGTTTCGATTTATCAATTTTTAATAACTTTATTCGTGAATTCTCGTTCTATTTGAAAAACTTTTTAATTGCCGCTCTTTGTTTTTTAATATAATTTTTAAAACTGTTTGGAAATATAACGGCAATTTCCCTTATTTATTAACGAAATTTTCGATTAGCTTCATGCAGTTATTCATTATTTCTTAATTAGATAATTAAATTTTTAATTAGCTCGACAGCTTATATTCGTTATTAAGATACTTTTAGCCGAAAATTTTGTACCCCAAATTGTTCATCGTGGGGATATTTTGTTTAAGCTGATTTCTGACGTAATAATAAAAATAAGTTATTTTTATTATTACGTAAGGGGCGGTACTAAAGTAAGCTCGCCCATGCGCGCGCACTGCCGGGGGAAATAATATTTTAAACCATTCGTCTTTCACCTGCTGCATCTATGAATCTACAGGCAAAATTAGTATATTGAAGATCGCAGAGTAGGCAACCATTAATGCATACTCATACATACGTATATGATATCAGTGGTAGCGTCCTTTTATTCGGCATTCCAACGTCATCGTGCTTTTAAATGCGAAATGAGCAACTATGTTCGTTAAAACGCCCGAATAAGCAATGCGCCGCGCGCTGTAAAAAACACACTTCCAGTAATTCTCGTGACGGCGCAGGTGTGTCTAGGGCTGGTTTTGATTAGATCATTTAGTTATTTATACGTTCTTACGAGGCAATCATTATTATGGCTACTACTCCGGGTTGCATTAATGGACAAAATAATTGTGATACTGTGATTCATTTAGGGGATACATTTTCTAAGTTTAAGTAAAAGAGTTTTTAACTACTACAACCAATAAAAAAATTTGGTAACTAATTCGTAAGTTTAGTAAGCAGGTTTTTCTATAACAAATTTTCTGGGAGAAAAAGGCGCAGCCCCTCAATTTTTTTTCCTACGCACCCCCAGTTTAATCATTCCCAGGATATCATTCTCATATAAAATGATATAATCAGAAATACATATCTGTAAGTACAACGGAAATCATTATCATTCGCTTGATAATGATCGTGCAATTTCTCGCATTTTTTAAAACTCATTCTTTACTTTGTAGTTTTTTAAGGGCATTTTTCCTTGAAATGCTGTATGTGCATTTATAAATACTGAAAATATTAATTGATATTAACCTTTTACGATACATAAAGATCGTGTGCAAACATTTCAGAAATGAATGCAACGTTAAAAAATAAACATTTTATTAATTTAATCAAAAAATTTCTTTCCAAAATTTACTGGGCATCGCTGACGGGTTTTAAACTATATTCCCGTCTACCAGAATAACTCGATTATGCGCCATAAGGGCCTAACAAGTACTGATTAGGTCGACACCTTTCACTTAATACAATCTTGCTTCGATTGAAATGAGTGGCATCCTGTGACACTAATGAACTAATTAGGTTAGAAATTAAGTTATAGAGTATGTCGCTTATTCTGACATTTACGTAGATACTCAGTTATAAAATTAAATCGAGTCTAGTCGGTTACGTAGAGCACCATGGACATAACATCTAGGAAAACCACAAATAAATCAATGCATGATTTCAGATACGAGATTCTACCAGAGATCTTTGAGAAAATGTTCATGTTTGATTGATGGCTGATCTGTTGTTGTAATAGTAAGTAATAATAGTAACATGGTCGGCAATAAAGTTACATGTTCATTAATATTTACTTGGCCAATCACCTAATATTATAATATATTTAGTATCAATATTGATTACACTATTATTGTTAATAATGCAAACATATTACTAGCCTGTCATGTAGTTTATCCGAGGGGGTTTATAAGTTTATACGAGAATATTCTCATGGACAATTTTCTCATAGCATTCATAAAATATAACATATATCCAGATACGCTAGAATAAACTTCCTAGATCACATTTTCGCTACTGTCTTAAATTCCATCTTGCGATTGACCTATTTCCAGAAGTCTGATTAGGTTATATGCTATTTCAATATGTATGCTGAATTTTAATAAATTGGATTGCAAAATATTTTGTGGAATGTTTTCTAAAAATTATACACATAGCCTGATTAAATGGTGTTCAAAAGTGCATGTTTCGTAACATGACTGATATAAGGTTTCTCACGGAATTATATATTTTTTGTGGTGGTGAACATGAATCTGAACTTTGATGTCTCGTATATAGCAATACCGAAATTTTCAGAATTTTCCAGGTTCTCCGCTCATACGTTGCACACGACGTATCGTACGGAACTTTACCACAAAACGTTCGATTGTATTAGGCAATTTAGGCATCCAAGTGAATGCCAATGATGCCGATGCGACACGGCCGAGGAACGTGTAAAATGGATCCGTAATATTTGAATGGGAAACACTCTTATTTTGCATCACATTCACCATCCAATTGTTTTATGATATGACGAAAGGCATATAGTGTCATCAATATTTTGTTATACTACACGATAATGTCATAATGTGAAGGGCGATGTATATAAAATCATTTGTTTGTCCTTAAATTCCTGGAAATCGGTTATACTTCACAACACCATGCAACGTGCGGTAGCACGTGTGAAGAGATCGATATAATGAGGGTTTTATGTCTCATATATCGATGTTACAAACTATACTTATAACAACAAATCAACTAAAAAAAATATGTCTGTCGATCCGTCAGTCAGTCAGTCCGTCGGTCCATCGGTTCATTCGCCCGTCTATCTATCTCCGAAACGGCTGAACCGATTTTGACGGGACTTTCACTGGCAGATAGCTGATGTTATAAGGAGTAACTTAGGCTCCTTTTATTTTAGAAAAAGAATTAGGATTCCGCGCAAAAAAATGAAATCCATTAAATTGTGAACAAAATTCGATTCAAATAGGGAAGTACAACTAATATAATATTTTCCAATACATACACTAATAAATAATTAGTTTGATCTACGAGTAATAAAATAATTAATACTAAAGTAGCAGTGTCCAGTACCGCCGCCGCACTGAAAGGCGCCTCCCACCGTTTCCCTCTCCCACGAAATACCACAAAGGCAGCCCATATTATGATTATTATGATTATTATGATTATTATGATTATTATGATTATTATGATTATTATGATTATTATGATTATTATGATTATTATGATTATTATGATTATTATGATTATTATGATTATTATGATTATTATGATTATTATGATTATTATGATTATTATGATTATTATGATTATTATGATTATTATGATTATTATGATTATTATGATTATTATGATTATTATGATTATTATGATTATTATGATTATTATGATTATTATGATTATTATGATTATTATGATTATTATGATTATTATGATTATTATGATTATTATGATTATTATGATTATTATGATTATTATGATTATTATGATTATTATGATTATTATGATTATTATGATTATTATGATTATTATGATTATTATGATTATTATGATTATTATGATTATTATGATTATTATGATTATTATGATTATTATGATTATTATGATTATTATGATTATTATGATTATTATGATTATTATGATTATTATGATTATTATGATTATTATGATTATTATGATTATTATGATTATTATGATTATTATGATTATTATGATTATTATGATTATTATGATTATTATGATTATTATGATTATTATGATTATTATGATTATTATGATTATTATGATTATTATGATTATTATGATTATTATGATTATTATGATTATTATGATTATTATGATTATTATGATTATTATGATTATTATGATTATTATGATTATTATGATTATTATGATTATTATGATTATTATGATTATTATGATTATTATGATTATTATGATTATTATGATTATTATGATTATTATGATTATTATGATTATTATGATTATTATGATTATTATGATTATTATGATTATTACGATTACGATTACGATTATTATGAGTTTAATTGAGCATGAGATACCCTACATCAGAGGAGCTTCAAAATAAGTTATTGGGATCTTATAATTATTGATATATATATTCACTTTTTCTATTTTATTTATGTTTAATGACTATAAAGTTGTATTGTTGATATATAAAATATTATTTTTGTTCCTAAATTATTATAATAATTTTGTTCTATTGCACATATTTTTTATTGATAATCACTAGCAATCGTAGAAATACCTGCAGAAAGCCTCCTTGGCTGGATTATCACATTTTATATAGAATGTAATATGGATTTGTAAATTCTTTACATTGGAGTTGTGAAAAGTACATGCTTTCCATTTGATGACATAATAACAACTAAATTAAGTTTTGTTTTTCGCAGTTAAGGAACTTGTAAGGTATTCAATTCCCCTTACATTTTGTTTTTAGCTATCAACAATTTTCAACCAATGACAGTGTACTATTTTATGTTAAGAAAGTGATGTCATTAACAATAACTTGAAGTTGAAAATATTTTAAAACCCAACTATGACACATATCTAGGGTAAAAATATTTCAAAAAGAAAATATAATAATACTCGTATATATATATATATATATATATATATATATATATATATATATATATATATATATATATATATATATATATATATATATATATATATATATATATATATATATATATATATTTTGTGAAAAGTAATCTTGGGTTTGTAGCATTTCATTACATAGAAATAAGCAACTAGACGAATAAGAAAGAAAACACACTTACCAGTACTATATAGTACTGGTAAGTGTGTTTTCTTTCTTATTCGTCTAGTTGCTTATTTCTATGTAATGAAATGCTACAAACCCAAGATTACTTTTCACAAAATAAATATGAATAGCAAAGAATTTCAAAGCTAATATATATATATATATATATATATATATATATATATATATATATATATATATATATATATATATATATATATATATATATATATATATATATATATATATATATATATATACGAGTATTATTATATTTTCTTTTTGATATATATATATATATATATATATATATATATATATATATATATATATATATATATATATATATATACGAGTATTATTATATTTTCTTTTTGATATATATATATATATATATATATATATATATATATATATATATATATATATATATATATATATATATATATATATATATATATATATATATATATATATACATATATATATATATATATATATATATATATATATATATATATATATATATATATATATATATGTAATTCCATCTGTTCTTGCTATCTTTATTTCATAGAATGAGTTCTGAATAAGCTCGTTTCTTCCCGGAATCGCTCACGTAATATAATTACCAAGATCCTTGTATGATATAAAATCAGTAGGCAGTCCTGTCCCTTTATATTTTCTTAAAGCACTATCAGGTGGATCTGTCATACATTTTATTGGATTAGTCACCCAAGATGCAGGTGGCTTTGACACACGAAACCTTCTTAGACGAGCATGAATATCTTAGAGCTGCGTAAGAATTTCATGAAGTAAATTTAGCATATATCGTCTATAACGCTTGCATAAATATTTAATATTTAAAATCGCCCTATTTATTAAATGAATTTGAAAATGACATATTTTTTTATTTAAAAGATATTTGGCGTTATAAAAATTATCAGGACTTAAATATATAAGTACTATAAATTATAAGGTTTATATAGGAATAAATATATAAGAACCATTGGTCACACCAAATAAATTTATTTTACCTAATAGGTACTGTATGTTACTGATCCGGAAATACATTATGAGGAAAATCATATAGTATATATTATTTTATAGACTGGTACGGTAAAAATATACTATCAAGAGTCAAGACTTTTTTCAGACACCCTTTCCGAATCGATATTTTACTTATTTCAACTACGTTTATAATTTAAGCTCTCCCATTTTCCTTCAGATCTCTTGCCATTCATAGTTTTCGACTTTTCTTTCCTTTAGATATTTTAGTGGTTTTTAAGTATTTTCTGTTCCTCGTAATACCTGATTGTGCTCAAACTGGAAGAATTATGCCCTTTACTCAATGAGTCACGTGTTTTTAATAATTTATTAAAAAAAAATCAATTAATATTCTGTATTCTGTATTTTGTAGGAGATTTTTTCGGCTAGGAGGACATACCCATTAATGCCATAAAAGTCCTTCAGTGAGAAGATCTCTCATACATCCTACCTAATATAGATAGATTGGTATATTGACCTATTTTGTAATTTGACTGAATGCATTTGTCCGACAAAAAATGTATTTAATTTTTTTTGACAATATTAACTTGCGATTAAAGAAAATGTTAATATTTTTCTCGCATCAAATTAATGAGTTTGAAGGGGACGTTTTATTTAGGATGTTGTCCGACTAGATATAAAGAACATATAATATATACAAAGTCTAAACGGTAAGCTAACCACAAATTTCTTATAGCAGATTGCAAATGCATATAAGTCTAATAAAATTAGAGAATAAGGTTCATATATAAATACCCTCCTTTAGAAATGCAGTATTTCGCCCTGATGTGACAAATCAATTTATGATATGAATTTTTAAACACTGTTTCTTGCTTTTGTAAACTCACGCTTCGTTTGATGCGTATAATGACAATTGTAAATTCTATTGAGATATTCAGACAGCAAAAGGTGGCGTATCCTAAATGATATTGTATCGATGATATCAGTCTAAAAAAATACAACGTTCAGAAGGCTGCTATCACGTATATTACCTACATCAACTACAGAGATACTGATACAGAGATCGCACCGAATATTTTGTTCACATTTAATGAATATAAACAATGAAAAAAGGTGAACTGCTCTTTGCAATAGACCGAGATATTTCCAAATATCACCCCAGTTGCATGTGATGATATGTCGACTTTACGCTATTTCCATGAGACTGACAGAAAACTAATGTGACATTATATAGAAGCAACCAAAGTAGATACTAATATAATTATAATTTCACGCGATACTGACAAGTAAGTATTGCGTTAGAGATTTGGCCTGACAGTCCCATTTTCCTTGCTTGGAGTAATTGTAATATCTTATGTTTGTCAACAATTTATATGACTACGAAGGAAATCCAGAAGCGTTAAAATATCGATATAATCGCCTAAAATTCAGATGCTTGAATTTTCTGAGTGATGAATTTGTTTTAGACTGATCCATGTCTCTCGTTCTGACCTTTCCCTTTAAATTCGTAAGTAAAGATATATCTAAAAAATGACCTCAGTAGCGGTTCTAGCAGTCTATGCGCTGTTTTATGTCATACTGTCTATTGCTGATTTCTCGCATAATTTTTCTAACATTGACGAAGGGCAGAAAAAGTACCAGGCGACAATGATAGTGCTAAATCGAAAACGTTCAATTAGGTAAATAAAAATACCTGTAATAAAAAAAATTATCCACTATGTTTTACAAAATAAAATGAATATATCTTTGGCTAATTGCGGCAAATCTGTCTATAACATTGTCTAGAGAGACCGGTATGTCTCGATGTAGGTTCAACAAAGCCAAACCAGTCAATATATTCTGCCCCATTTGTTAGCGAAGCCACGTTTTGAGCCTACGGAGAGCGGAAAAACTGCGTTCTGCCGATGCAACGCTTACTGGTAACGTCGAAACAATAATTAAAATTTGTCCAATGTTCGGAAAAAGTCAAGATTGACATTCTCCCAGTGCAAGCAATGCGCTTCTTGGAACATCCAGTACTATTTGATTCGATTATTATGTAAACACCGTAAAGCCAATAAAATTGGTATACCTAGGGGCGGTCACTAATTCAATCAATTATTTAATAAATATAGGTACAACTTGTTTTTACAAAATGGTTTCAAATTCTCAGTAGTACTCTGGATAATGTTTTATATATAAATCATACATTGCAGATAATAATGGTCAATGAAATACACATTTTCCGTATGAATAGTTCTGTCAATGTAATTAATGATGTATAATTACATGTAATTTATAAAAGTTACCTTACACCGGTAATTTTCGTGTGACTTACATTTTTAATTGGTAACTTATGTAATTTATGTATTTTAAGCATTTTTTGTTACGCTACACTTCAGCAAGCATCTATTTATTCTAGGTATGCTGACATCAATTTTACAAAACGAAATATTTTCTTTTCATTTCTACTTCTAAAATGGTAGAAAAGAAGGCAAATTTTTTTATAGGTACAGGATTTATAGATATAGGTATAGGTTTCTTATAGGTTTGTAAAAAATTAAAAGCAAATCACAACATAAACGTTTTACTTTGCTATTTCTAAGCAGTTACTTACTTATTCCCAAATTTGGTAATTGATTAACAATAGTAAAACTGGGAGTACTATTAGAAATACTATGATACTGAAGTTAAATCGATTGTTTTATGACTTAAGATTGGCTTGCCATCGCAAATATTATTAAAGAGAGAAACATTATTTGATATAACAGTGTATTGTTCTTTAATAGCTTCAAGTACCTTTGTGGATCTCTTTACATGATTCTTTATCCTAGTAGAATTGTTGTGTACTCTGCTGGATGCTAATTGCAGTAAAACTTAGTCTGTTTTCTCTTGTTCGTCTTTTATATCGTTTAGGAGATATCTACGTAAGGCGGAACGTTCAAGGTCACAACTCTAGGTGCTGTATGTGAACGCTAAGAAATGATAGTTACATTGGCATGGTATAGAACATGGATAGTCATCGCGAAGTGTCCTCAATAGCCCACGGATTGCTGCTTTGCGTACAAGACGCGTTCGAATTAACGTGTATATCATCTGGGCAGTATTTGGCAGCTCTGCTGCATGCTAATTGCAGTAAAACTTAGTCCGGTTTCTCTCGTACGTCTTTTCTATCGTGTAGGAGATATCTACGTAAGAAGGAGCGTTCAAGGTCACAGCTCTAGGTGCTGTATGCGAACGCTAAGATATGATAGTTACATTGGCATGGTATGGAACATGGATAGGCATAGCGAAGTGTCCTCAATAGCCCACGGATTGCTGCTTTGTCCTTTGCAAAATTTACAAATAACGCGCGAAGGTTTATGAAAGGTACTGATTTGATGTGCATCATGGAAATAGTACCACACAGCAGTTTTTGTTTTGAGCATGCTGGATTTAAATAAAATTCGAACACATTAACAGATACAAATTAAACTCTTAAGAATCCTTACCTCATTGGAAAAAAAAACTATACTATATACAAATAAAATTGCATTGAGTAGAATCCTTATTGAGAAAAAATACTATACTACATTTTTAGGTTACCTCTGTAAAATATGTTTCTGTAAAATAAGTTTCTGTCATTTATGTAATTTATGGTAATTTTTAAAAATTTATAGATGCGCTTAGGTGAGAAATTCAAATAGGCATGTAATATTACCAAAAATTACCGAATTTTTTAAAATTTACATAAATTACGTAAATTACATAAATGACATAAATTACCGTAATTTTGGGCCTTCTTGTAATTTTACGATAATTTTACAGTAATTTTTGTAACTTACAAATTGTAAAATTACCATTTACAACACCAAATGTAATGCAATGTTTCATATTTTTTTTCGCGAAACAAAAATTTGTTATTATATCACAGGTCTACATCTACAGTTCTTAAACGGGCAATAAATTGTAGCATTTATGTTTAAATGTGGTACGTGTAGCAAAGTTATCGCCTCTGAATGAAAGTTTTGCACGTTGTCAAACCATCCTGTGCATAGGACGGGTCTCAATTTTAGTAGGCGATGTTTTATGATTTCCTGCATGCATAAATGAATGAGGTATTTCCCGCATATAAATGGATTCCAGCCAGGAAAATAAGGATCAGAATAATTAAATAACCAGATTTCCACTGACTTTCTCGACACATATTTTAGTGCATATATGCACTAAAATGCATACATAGCATACATGTGCATACATAGTGCATATTTTAGTACACGCATTACTTTCTTAAAGTGCTACGATCCATGATACAATAGAATAAACAATAAAATAAATAATGATCAGTCGGAGTTAAAATGTTTTAAAGTTAAGGTAAAGATTAAAAAATTGAAGATTATTGACATATACATTCTAAGAATGAAATTAAAAAAAAAAGTAGATCAAACTTGCCAAGGTGAATACTAGAAAGGTGTAGAAAAATTGCCACTAGTACATTTCGAGAATATAACAAAATGCTGGCTGCACAATTCGCTCACCTAAAGTAGTTAGTGTGTTCGAGGGCCGCTGTCTGCGAAATACATTTTCATGTTCTTATCCACATCATTTACACAATGGGAAATCCTCCTTCCTATACAGAATTTTGTTTAGCATTTACCAACGTAAATGCACTAATCGGTCTGTCAAATAATAATATGTATGAATGTAGGAAGAATATAAGAATAAGGTATTGGAGATAAGGGTAAATTATTTACGGTCATTATTCTTAGACATGGATTTAGGTACGTATAAATAAGTAAATGTTATATTTTATGGTCATATCAAACTGTTTCACACCGTAGTTTTAGATGTTACATATACAAACATTTATAAAAATTCACAGATCTTGCATCTTACGCAAGTTTCGCAGGCGTATTGAAAATACCAGACACAACTGTTAAACGTTTCTTAAGTCAATTGAATAAAAATAAAACGCAGTTGTGTTACGATTTTTTGTTCGTTTGACCCTGAAGGTCTTGTCGTTTTAAACGGGTTATCTTGCATGGGGTAGTCGAAAATTACAGTCTCATTTTTTTTTGTTTTCGAAGGAATGCTATTATTTAAAAAAGTTTTTGTTTGCCTAAAAATAGTGATGGCTCTGTCAAAAATTGTGTTGTATATACAGGGTGGTTAAGAATTACAAAATCTTAAAATTTGTTAAACTTACCTAAAGAGTAAACTTTGTGATTTTTGATCACCCCGTATAAAAACATAATTGTGGCAAAATCAACATTAATTTTTTATACGTGATGATCAAAACGTATAAACTTTACTCTTACCGAATTTTAAGATTTTGTAATTTTTGACCACCCTGTATAATAAACATAATTTTTGTCAACATTACTTTAGACAAGCAAAAGCTTTTATAAATAATAGCGTTTTCCCGAAAACTAAACATTTTTAGAGATTTTGTAATTTGTGACCACCCCGTATAAAAAATATGGTTTTTGTCGACGTCATTACTATTTTTTGGGCAAGAAAAAACTTTTATAAATAATAATATTTTCTTTTTGTAATTTTTGACCACCCCGTATAATAAACATAATTTTTGTCGACATTACTTTAGGCAAGCAAAAACTTTTAAAAATAATAACTTTTTCCCGAAAACTAAATATTTTTTGAGATTTTGTAATTTGTGACCACGCCGTATAAAAAATACGATTTTTGTCGCAGAATAACCTTTGTGATCTTTGATTGCCCCGTATAGAAACATAATTGTGGCAAAATCACCATTAGTTTTTTAAACATGGTGATCAAAAAGTAAAAATTTTACTCTCACCGAATTTTAAGATTTTGTAATTTTTGACCACTCCGTATAATAAACATAATTTTGGTCGATATTACTTTAGGCAAGCAAAAACTTTTAAAAATAACGTTTTCCCGAAAACTAGAAATTCTTTGAGATTTTGTAATTTGTGACCACCCCGTATAAAAAATATGATTTTTGTCGACGTCATTACTATTTTCTGGGCAAGTAAAAACTTTTATAAACGGTAACATTTTCTCGACAATGCAAAATTTTATACGTGGTGATCAAAAAGTACAAACTTTACTCTTACCGAATTTTAAGATTTTGTAATTTTTGGCCACCCCGTATAATAAACATAATTTTTGTCGACATTAATTTAGGCAAGCAAAAACTTTAATCAATAGTAGCGTTTTCCCGAAAATAAAAAAAATTTTGAGATTTTGTAATTTGTTATCACCCCGTATAAAAAATATGATTTTTGTGGACGTCATTACTATTTTTTGGGCAAGTAAAAACGTTTATAAATAATAGCGTTTTCCCGAAAACTAAAAACATTCTCTGAGATTTTGTAATTTGTGACCACCCCGTATAAAAAATATAATTTTTGTCGACGTCATTACTATTTTTGGTCAAGTAAAATTAACGGAATTACTACTTATACTTGAACAGTTTTGATATTACCGGTAAAACTAATATTTATAAGATTAATAATTATTAAACAATAGCGGCCAAGTGACCCAGGCAGCTTTCACGATCGGGGATGATGCAATAAATGCTGACAGGCGATGGCTCGGTGACACAGTCACACACAGTCCCTAAATTTTTATTAACATTAACGTCTGCCTATATGATTTATATTTTCATACTAACATTATATGTAACTGAATGAACCATATAACCCAAACATATACATAGATAACAACACCGCTAGGTTGTCTCGTCATTCACGAACGTTTTCTTAAAGACGGCTCCCATAATATACGCAATCAGAAGTATTTTAAATACTAAAACCATCAAAGCATTCTTGTTTGTAGGTATAGTTAATTCTCTTAAATACTGTCACCTGCCGTTCTAATTTACCGACATCAATGGTCTTAATACTTACAAACAGTGACTATTTGTTGAAACGATTTACTTCACGATATTCAGTGTTCATGTTGTTCATCAAAATATTTTTAACTCGGATGTCATCTGAATGCCTGAAAATAAAATAATTCGTATTAATAATCTTGTAATTTATCACGAAAATCCCGAGATTATAGATTAAACCCTTCCACAACCATCTCGTCATTTGTTATAAATACAAAAATAAATATTTTATTACGTAGGTACCATGTCAAGTTAATATATTAATACTAAACTTAAGTTGAGCAGTCTTTAAAGAACGAAATTTTAACTGTTAGTTCTAAAGGGATTCATATATATCTTTTTATGTAATGAATGTGTTATTTAACTTTCCTTTAACAGTCTATTATTAGAATATACTGCCACTCGGTTTACAGCACTTACTTCTCCAGTGAAGTCGTTTGAAAATAAACCGCTGCTGTTTACGAGCTGTAGATGTAAATTTATGTGTGGTCTGACATTTTAGTAACGACTTGTAACTATTAACAGCTTTTTTATTAAAGGTTTTAATAAATATATTATCCCCTCTTATAAAAAGTGTGATATTTGGAATATTTGGAGAAAAAAATGTCCAAAAACTAAGCTTTGACCGTGATTTACGCAGATGTAATATCTAATTGCAAAAGTAAATTTTTGTGGGTTTATTTGTCGTTCAGGGAAAATTTAAAAAATAATAGAATTAAATACCGACGTTTCGAGAAATGTATTTTTAGGTAATTAGGATTACATATCTGTTTTATCACGTAGTTCCTCGGAACCTTCACAGGAATAATATTAATATTACTAAACTATTCTCATTTGTCTTTTGATGTTAGACATTTTCTTTTGTATTTAGTTTTGTGACTTCCTTAACAGCATTCATTTAATTTGGCGGACATTTTGCATAAAATATTTGCCAAAAATATCACTACTTATATCACGTAGTACACAAGTAATTCATACTCAAACAAAAGAAGTAATTGCTAATGTTTTGGATTTTATCCACCTTGTAACTTTAGGGAGTGATTTTTAAAAGCCACTTTCATATCCGACGAAAGTTATAGAAAAAAATTTGAGGAACAAAAAGCTATTCTGGAGAAATCTAGTACGTCATTTTTATTACCTTCCAAAAAGAAAAGAATCTAGAAAATCTGCTCTAACGACATAATTTGATCAAGATCTATCGGAATTTTGGAATGCCTGCTTCATTAAATCTATGAGGAAAAGAAATAACATATGAAAGTTATAGAGGGTACCTGGAACAAATTAATGAAAGGCTAATTCTTGTAGAAATGACCTATGGGGTTCCTGATAAACATATTAAAAGTCCCAAACGGTCCCATTTGTACAAGTAAAAAAATGGCTTTACTTTTTACACTTTACACTTTCATGTTTTTTAAAATAAAATTGAGTATATCTTAAAATCCAGTAATTTGGGAACAAAAATCAAATTACATTTTTTATGCAGAATAAAACTATGAAATGAGGTACCAACTGTTATTACAGGTTGCATGGTTACTTAGTTATTGCGATTTAAAATTTGTACACAGTCACAGTATTCATATTCTATAATATATTTAGGTCAGAATAATATATCAAACTAATTTATGCCATTCCTAATAATTCAAATTTTATATACTTATTATTTAATCATTTGCATACTTTGTCTTATTATAGGCTTATTACAGTGAGACTGTGGCAAACAGTTTACGCTAAAAATACCACACCACATTTATTTTGTTAAGCAGGCACGCATATTCCAGATCATTACGTCAACATTTTTCCACACACGAGGTTTTAGGATCAATGATGCTGAATGATTTGTCCTTATCTGATGATAACATTGAACAGCTCAAAATTATAACAACCCCATAGCAGAAGACATTCAGCGTGACGAAGTTGTTAATAAAGTTGTAACAAAAATTAGAGACAATGTTGACAATCTTTCTAATCACAGTAAATTTTATGGACATAATATGGGAAATTAATAAACTTTGTTAAATTATTCATCAGAGCCGAAAGATCAAGTCTCTGGCTATTCCATATTTATTGCATGGAATCGATTATTCCATATTTTTACGCTACTGGTCACAACAACTATGTTAACTGTGTTCATTTATATTTGATTCAAATGAAAAAGCGGAAAAAATTAAACCAGATAAATAGGTATGTGAAGTTTGTAGAGAAAGGAATGTTTACTATCAGAAGGACAGACAAGTTTTGGTCAGGTACCTGGAGTGACTTGGTAATAGAACAGAGTTTAATGCGACCTATGATGACGCAAGGTCGGGGATTACTGATTCTTCTTTGGTAAGATGAAATCTGTAATAACGGAGCAACATGTCGATCAACG